>KZ857228.1:4454-164467 GCA_003351005.1 Cystobasidiaceae sp. HBUAS51001 | reverse complement strand
TTTACCCTGAGGTTTTAAGCGCCGCCTGTAATTTTCATGCTGTCGTCGGTCGCCCCCCCCCCCCCCCCGGTCTATGCCATCAGGCTGACGTTCCTTGTCAGATGCTTGCATCTGGCCCATCTGCCTATTGCTCCTCCAACACCGCCTTACACATAGCACTGCATCTTCAGCGTTGCATACGAGCTGCGCACCATCTGCCATTCAGTGTGGCCCTTACCCTTACGAGGACCTTTACCTGCACCTCTCGCTGTGACATCCAAGCTTTGCAATTGCGTAGGCGAGCGCTCCTCGGTATCTGACGGGCCATGAGGCTGATTGATATAGTATGCTTTAGCATTAGATGAAGACATCCCCGACTGGGAGAAGATGGTGATATTCTGGATGACGAGCCTCAAAAGCCAGCGCCCACAGCCGGGACTCCGACTGAGCAAGGTGCTACGACCACTCTGGTCATAGTTGCTTCTGCCCAAGTATAAAGCTCTCGTGGTCGCCGCCAGCTATCACTGTCAATCTGAAAGTCGTCTGTGATTGTAGTCACCGTTTGAATTGGCCTTGGTTTCCATACTGCCAATTGAAGTATTCCCTCGTCCCTCCCTGGAGAATGGGACGTGTTACGTGGGCGTCTTCCACCTCGGAAGCTAGCTGATTGATGGTGGAAGACTGACTGCACCACTGACGTCTTCCGAGTCTGTTCCGTCCCGGCTGGCGTCTCGTCTTGCAGCCCTCAACTTGGGAGACTGTCATCAACTGTCGTCTTGCGAGTCAAGGGCTACTATCGGAGGAGGTTTGCTCCCAGCAGATCACGTAATGATACAGATCGCTAGTCTCGGTTGGGCATTCACAGTGGACGAACCCGAAGCAGTGACCATCGACAATCGACACACTGCAAACGATGCACGACAAACAACAAGCCATTGCTTATCACAAAGACCATTACCGACTGCCGGGAAGATCGCCGGCCAGCGCTGACACAAGACAATCCCTCTTTCGACTGGCTGAAATACCTAGAATCCCGATTCTAAATCCATGTCTCCTCTTGATATCGACCATCTGCTTCCATCTGCTCTAACTACTGATCAGCCCCTTCCGCAGTCATGCTCCCGATGTGGGCAAAGATATCTTTCAATGCTTTTCGAACTGCCTTGGGCATTTGGTTTGCAGACATAGCATTGTACGTCGAAGGTCAGCAAAGCCTCGTGCGTGTATAGCTTCAGTCATTACGTACCCAGAAACGTAGATAATGCCCTTGCTGATTCCCGAGAATCGCCAGATTTGCTCACCGAATCGCTGTCGTCGTTGTTTTGAGGTGTACGATCTCGCCTGAGTGTAGCTGCGCGCTCCTGCACAAATGCTTGAAAAGGCGCTATGCCCCTGCCGGGTCCTACCATGACTATCGGTCCTAACATTTTCTGGTAGATGCATAGTGCCGGCTGTCACGCTGGCTGAGACCAATTCGCCAGGCCGCAACTGGGCGAGCTAAGAAGGTGCCTGAAGCTCTCCAGGCTGCGCCATTGAACAGAGCTGTCCCAATAATACAGTACGAGACGCTTCACTATGGACAGCTCGCAAGTTCGCTGTCCGAATAGCAATAGAACTACAGTGCAAAAAGCTTTACTGTTGAAGACAGCTCGCAGGCTCGCTGTCCCAATGATACAGTACAAGAAAATCCATCAGGAGACTTCATCTACTGCTTACTCTGGTATGTGGAACATGGCCTCACTTGCTGCCAGCTGTCAAGGTGGTCTGACACTACAACTCATGTGCGCCTCCTCTGTATAATAGCCTTCATCTCCTTTTGCATGCATTCGCTTGCAAATGTTTGATACACTAGTCTCATTGGGCGTCTGCCTCTACTTTACCCTCACGCACTGGAGAGCGATATGCCGAAGATTGCATCGACATGGTCTTTGGCAATGACTGCTGCGGAGAATTGTTCGAGGTCATGAGGTCTTTCTGGGTAGCGTCCGGGTATTTCGGCGCGCAGATTATAGTAGAGGTCCATTATCTTGCGGGGGTTCAGACCAGGCTGCGGAGCGTTGAACATGTACATCGTTGGATCTTGACCGCTGCACATCCGGCACCTATGTTTCGTGACGGAATGCACAGACAACGTCAGGGCGCTCAGCGGATATGCATTTCATAGACACTAACTTGAAGCGGCCGTCCACCAACGCTGAGCAATGGATTGGGTGTCCGCCCGAGCAGTAGTGGAAAAGGTAATTGGTCGCGTAGTCATGCGTACATTCCCTTGAAGAGGCGGCAACGCAATCCAGCCAATCGTCCTCCATATTACGACAGAATGGAAGAAGCGGATTTTGCTTCTCTAGCTCGAGTTGATCCTCCATCTTCTGCGCGAGGAACTTGAAGACTGTGCTCTGCATGATTCGAAAGTCAACGCCCGGGTACTTTTGCATTAGGTCGAATAGCATCTGCAAAGAAGACAACGAGCGTCTAGTGTACCCCACAATACGACCGAAGTCCGTTGACCCACCTTCAGGCCATTGACAATCAGGCGCTCCACATATTCTTCAGACTTGATCAAAGCCGTGATTATGGGACCATCGTTCAGCCAGGCCAACAGTCCAAACATGGACACCCCATCCTCCTCGAGCTTCCTGATGCTAAACATTCTTTTCCTTTTCCGAGGCGCTGTGGTATGTCAGAAGCGGTCAGCAAAAGCGAAACCAACAATGGTGCTTCAAGGGTTACTTACGAGCTGCTCGAGCTAGGATTAGTGGGTATTGCTCGTTGAGGTGCGCTTGTAGGAAATTTGGTTGTTTCAGCTCCAGCAGATTGCCCCGAATACCCAGCAGCGCCAGTGTGAAGATTGCGATGAATGTGCGAGCCTTGTTCCTCTTAGCATCGTCCAGGCCATCCAATTTTTGCCAGAGCTTGTTTCCTTGCCAGGGCGCAAGAGGGGCGTTCTCATATTGCTGTGCTAGTGCCTGATCGCTGATACTGACTTCTGTTTCCGGAATATCAGACCACCGAGTTGTCAAGGAAACTTGGCATTTTGCCGCAGGGCCGATTGCCAAGACACGTAGGCCAGCAGCACTGGGAATCAAGTCGTAAATATTCATAGGCGGCTTCTTCATCTCGATCTGTTTGAGTAGCATAAGCCAATCGCCGTCTGCTTCATTGACCGGGCGGTTCGCTTGGTTGTCCTTAAAAAGTTTCCACGTTAAACCGAATATCTCTTTCCTGACGTAGTCTTGCATAACTTCTGGCACGCCTCCAAAAGAATGCCATTTGAAGAGCACACTGTCCAAAATCGCGAGGCCATTCTTGATACCGTCCGCTGTCTCGTGTAAAAAGCCTCGCACGTGTGTCACCAGAAGCTTTGTCATAGGACCAGCATCTGGCTTTATTCCGTCCGAGTTGATGCAATTGTCCAGACTGATGAAATCCGCGAAAGTGAGTGTAGGGTTCTGCTTCGAAAAGCTGATTGCACCCTTCTTATCGATTCGCGGCCAATGCAAGGAGTACGGCGCGTATGCTCCCGCACCCAGAGCCGTGCCTGACGGAGACAAGGATGCAATCATTAGTATTGTGAAGTCTCGTTAGGGTAGACGGGTGAAGCGTTCAGAGTGAGCCATGCGAGGGTCCAGTAGTGCTTGTGTCTCAGAATCGTGGCCCGACATGTACATGAATCGTGAGTAGAGTCAGAACAACGCGCTATGTCAAATGGCAGGGCGAAAGCGAGGCCCTCATCGAGGAATGCGGCATTTTCTTGACCCTGTATTTCGTACAGGGATTGCAGCCATGAAGGTGACGTCCTACTTCGTCCTAATGTAGCGTAGCTTATCCTTGCTGTACACTGCCAGGTTAAAACAGAGTGCACACATGCTTAGCCAAGCTCTGTATACGGCGCAGACGAGGTGCGCAGGAATTAACGCACAAAAGTTGTTCGCGTATGCCTTTGGGGGAGTTTTGGCGTGATGTGGCTCCTGCACAAACCCTGAAGCGATCAGAATAGAGCATTAGCATGCCTATCCTCGCTCGCGGCACGCGAAACAGATAGACTGTCCATTGCGCGACCGTCCTGCTGTGCACTAGAACAAAGGACATACACTGGTACCCCTGTCTCTCAGCGAAGCGGATAGCGTCGTCCTTTGTCTTGAACTTGAGGTGCGTGCCTGTTGATTACAGCATAAGTTCATGTACAGAGCTCAGCATCAAGAACATGACTATTATCGCCCGTCAATTTACCTTGCATGTAATCGGCAGAGGACGCCCACCTGACGGAGCGTCAGCCATGTTGCATAGGTGTGCAGGCACGCATTGAGTGACGAGAACGCACCCCATCAGGTTATTCTCCCAGCGCGACGCACTGCCAGGAATGTCGAAATCCAATCTCCAATGGTGACTATGGGTGGGCCAGTCAACGAGGGATGAGTCGAGTGGGAGTTTTTGAGAACGTATCGAGGATCAGCATGTGAGACGAAGACTTGCATCCCGTGCTGTCTAATTGGCTCACCTGGTGGCTCTAGCGCTCTGGGTGCCTGCGAGAGGGGGGGCGGACTGGACTCAGCCAATGCCCAATTACCATGGACCATGCTAGGCATGGAATGACCTACTTTCTTGCGCGGGCTGGTAGCATCTCGCGATACGGCGATGCAATTCCTTAGGCGCTCCAGATACCACACCAGCGGCTACAGGTTCTCCGTCTGCGCGGTGCTTTGTTAAAGCTGCATCTGCTTCTGCGGCTGTTTCCGACGCCATAACCTCGCGCGAGGTCGAGTCTGCCTGTGCGGGTTTCTGCTCAGACAGGACCGCTCCAGCGACTTTGCTTGGGTCGTGTGTCGTGTTGCTGTCCTTCATCGTCGTTGTCGAGCTCAGGCTGCGAGCGGCTCCAGCGCCAATAGAGCGCAGAGCCGCATTCTGGCCCATAGCCAGTCGCCTGACTGCGTGCGTGGCTGAGAGCATCGTGGTGGATGCTATGGGCTGCAGCGTGGGTGTCCTGCTGTTGTTGTGTAGCAGATGGACGGGCTGCGTATTGAGTGTCCGTCGATTGGCGAGAGGGAGAAGGACAGCGAGCAGGCGAGAAGGCAAAAGTATGCGGGCAGTCACAAAGATTCAATGTCGAGGCATTCGCAGTGATAGCATTGCGCAACACACGCTGGTCTTGTCGATTCATTCCATGCTCTTAGGTCGGACTGTGGCTCATACGGACCCGGTGGGTGGCGAAGAGCTGCTTTCCTCTTGCTCTAAGTTATCTGTACATTCTAATCCAAGCAAGGGCCAGCTGCTCAAACAACAGTATTAAAGAGAATAGCTCAAGCACAAGTCTACAACCAGGCACTACTCAAACGCTCGAAATCTCGCTTTATATCCCGCTGATGCCACTCTCTCCGCCAGCGATATAGATCTTTTCCTTGCGATCCTTTCGATACCACACGAACTGGCCAAGGACAAAGAAATCGAGGAAAATGGTGCCTGCGCTTCCTACGAGCCAGCTGAAATTAAGCCACACGTGCTGTGGAGCCGTAGAGGGGAAGAGGATCGTCCCGCAGTAGGTGACGTTGCCGAGGACGCTGTGGGCGCGTAATGCGAGCAAAGAGAGCGGTTGTGTTGGGTTGAGAGGCGTCATGAAGAAATGGAATCGGAAGGGTAGTTCAGATCGCCGCGGCCGAACAGGGACATATCGTCAGCCTGCAGCTCAGCATCACACAGAGAAAGACCGACTCACCTGAAGCAGAACATCATCAAGCTAAGACCCTGGCATTTCGTCTCTGTATTCTTCAAAATTTGCGGAATCCTAGATCCGAGATACAGTGCCGCGGACCACCATCCTACGATCTGACCCGCCGTAGACCAGTTCTCGTCTTCCCTAGGGAGGTTTTTATGTTTCCCAGTGCTGATCCAGCTTACTAGTCCAACTGTGAATATGAACACGCAAGCTAGGAAATATGCGAGGATGGATATCCAGTTTCGAACGACGCAGGACCGCGCGCGAGCAATGAAGCTTTGTGCGGTTTCAGAGCTGGCGTCCGAGTCTTGTTCCTCATTGATATTTTGAACGTTTGAAGGGCGAAGCAGTGGAGAGCGCTCATTTGTCGTAATTCCATTACCGCTCTCAGAAGCATGATGAGCGCGACTGAATGCAGAATGCGATTTGAAGAGCTCGGGGTGATTTCGTCTCTTAGCGCGATAGTAGTACACGAGGTATAGCATGAGGATGTCGCATAGCGCGTAATAGATCGCCAAGAGGGAGATGGTTGGCGTGAGCTTCTGAGCGAGTGCGCCTGCGAGTCCGGTCAAGTCGCCGGTGAGCCACTGCAGGGGAAGTCGTGCGCAATATTCAGGTTTGAGCAGGGATGGCGTAATCTTGGAGCATTGAGAGTAGTCGCTCACTATCACTAGGAAGAGCACAGACAAGCCCTCTCCCGACTGCAGGTAGATGATCTCTGCAATCTGGGGCACATAGACGACAATCCAGAATGCGATGCTGCGTGGCCGCACGAATTCAACGAGCGAGCAAGTCAGCGGGGGCCTTTGATTATCCTGCATCTCCATGTGTGAATGCACACCTGACGAATCCAGAAGTGAGACCCAGCCGGAGCCCTGCATCGTCAGTTCATACATCATCAGTCCATATCTCTTCCGTGTTACATAGAGCCCTGCGTCGGAGATTGCTCACGGTCGTCTAGCGGGACCATGGCAGCGGCAGTCGGACGGGGCAGTGGGTGTGTGTCCAAGAGTGTGTGAGCGTCAGCGTGTGCTTGCCATGGGTCAGCAGTGCGATCAGTCGAGCAGATCCAAGCTGCGTCGTGTGTGCTCTCGTCCAGCTTTTGCCTTGAGCTCGATCGTCCTTTAAGTCACGGTGAGGACAGCTGCGAGTCACCGTTGAGCTGCCGCGCACAGGTTGACCTGTTGACAGTGCTGTGTACACCGGCGTCGCTCATCATGGGCTCCTCGCGGACCGCCCAGCAGGCCCACCGCGACGCCATCAACCTCGAGCGGATGCTGGTGAGGCTGGAGCAGGCGACGTCCTCAATACACAACAACAAACAACAGCAGGACAGCACACGACCGTCCCAATTAGACTATGACTACTACAAGACACTATCCACGCTCTCGGTGCGCCGCTGGATGCTGTTGCATGCGAGATGTGCTGTGGTTACTGATTGTCGCCCGATCACGTCTATGGCTGATGTCCCTGCAATAGAGCATAAGAAACGCAAAACGCATGCTCGTGGATGATACAGTACATGATCAGCAGACGAGGTGGGCTACACTGCTGTGCTTAGATCCCATCTACCCGCGCCGACTGACACGCGTTTGCCACGCAGACACGCCCTCGAGGCCCGGCTGGACAAGCTGCGCGAGCATTATCAGGGCGTACTGGAGGTAGGAGCGACTCTTTATACTAGAAACAGTCTCGTCGTCGACTGACATTGGCAACGAGTAGAACATTCCAAAACCCATATCTCACAAGCACATTCCAAATCTCGAGCACCTTCGTCCAAGGCAGCCTCCCACAGCAACATTACAAGCACCATCTCAATCTACTCCACAAGCAGGGCTTGATACAAGCGATTCTATTCGAGAAAGAACGCAAGTCAACCCCGAGCTTACAGAGGAAGAGACGCGCCGGACCGCCGCAGAGGATAATCTGCTCTCTCTGGGCGACCAGGCGGACGAGGAGAATGGAAGCTCAAACTTGCGAAGGCGGTCTTCTGCGGGTCCGAATGGCAATGCTAGTTTGAGCCTGCAACCTTTCTCAGACTTGGATGAAGGCACTTTATCGAAGGGAAGCAGCGATCTACCTCCAGCCTCTTCCGCGAGCAGGTCCACCGGTCCCTCACACAACGCCTCCAATCCTACATCATCAACCCAATCCCTCTCAAATCTACTCTCTCACCACCGCAGCGAACAAGAATCCCTAACCGAAGAACTAGCCCAAATGGCGGGTCGATTAAAGATGAACAGCCTTGGATTCGCTCAATTGTTAGAAAAAGATAAAACGCTTCTACAATCTGCGGATGAGAAGCTCGAGGGTAATCTCGGAGGAATGATTAAAGAGCGTGATAGGCTTAAAGAATATAAAAAGACTGGAGGAGTAACCATGTGGTTCATCATTGGTTCCGTAGCGGCGGTCATGGCGGCTTGGCTGTTCATGTTTGCTCTCATGCGCATCTTTTAAGCATGCTCCGGGATAGGACACTACGACCCCTCATCGACGGATCCTCGCAATCTTGAAACGTTACAATAGAATGGATCGAAGAGAGAAACATACCGGATGGAGCATACTGGGATGAAACAAGAAGCAGGACGATTCAATGACTCAAATTTGGTGTATCTGCGAAACGACGACTCCGGTAGTTTGCGCAACATCGAGGGGGCAAAAGCTGTGCAGGACCGACGAGACTGCTTCGAGCGCACGGAATGCACATGACAGTGTCGCCAAATTGTCCCTGTTCGGTCCACATGTCGCGCAGCCTACAACTCTTTCAGAGGTCGTGCCAGACAGACAAGACGCGTTCTAGTTCTGCAATGTGATCACAGCACCTGGCTTCATCACGATCTGGAGACCTGCTGGACCCACGAACCTTCACGCTTCACACGGGCCGGAGACCGGTGTCAGTCCACTGCAGGCCACGTCTTCCCGCAGGCTGTACCGAGCTGCAAGCACGCACACGAAGCTGCAGCAATCGAGCTTGGACTGCTTGCTCCGAAAAGGGGGCCAGGATAGTACTTGTCCAAGCTGGTGAGCTGCTGGCCTATATATACAATTCGTTCGAACAGCATTCAAGAGCAAAGACGCCCAACGAGCCTTTTGGCATTGGATGAAAGCTACGGGGATCCCTTTTAACCTGCTGCGGTATGAACACCTCCGACACTTGTGCATCGAATGACAGCAAACAGGATCAAGAGATGGCCTTGAAATGCGCTGCGGTTGAAGGAATGAGTCTGTTCTTGGCACAAAGCAGCCTCCACGCCGTCTACGAGTCCTGCCGGTATAACTCCCGCTGAATGCTCGCTTGCGTTATGTCAGTCATCCCCGCCGCTAGTAGCCGCATGTCCGTGAGGGCGAGATGTATGAGCGTAGCACATGGGACAGCAAGAGCTTGGGGATGCAGAGTGAACCAAGCAAGGCAGTTCAGTGCATTTGAATATAATATGAGCATCCAGCTTGTGTGTGTGCGTGCGTGCGTCGCTTGTGTCGATGTGCATGCTGCAACCTCGATTGCTGTGCTTGTCGAGCTGATTGATGCAGCGGCCAGCAAGCACTGCTGTTGCTCTCTTGCACACACGGAGCACGGCAGCAGAGAGCGGCAAGTGCCATCCATTCATTCACCGCACTGCACAGAATACACGGGACAGTGCTGCGACGGGCTGCGACTGCTGGTAGAGAGGGACAGAGACGGACAGCTGTTCACAGCGGGCCGACGAGCTCGTTGCCAGCAAAGACACAGACGCACGCCCGCGAAAGACTCGGGGCTGGTCGATGGCGCCTCTCGAGCGTCGCATACACGGTCGATACATTCAGATACCCGCTGCACTGGGCGAGCTGGAGCTGATTCACAGCAAGAAGACGGCAAGCAAGGCAGGAAGAAGAGAATAGCTAGGCAGCAACTGGGGCCGTTCACTCCGACTAGCTAGCCAGCAAGCAAGACAGCGACTCGCCATGTCCAAAAAGTTCGAGAGCAACATCGCAGCCCGCCCATTCAGCTTGTCGAGACTCCCTCCTGGCGGGCGCAATGGGGCGTCCCAGGCTGGGGGTGAGGGCAGCGGAGGAGTAGGAGCAGGAGCAGGAGCAGGAGCAGCCAGGCCTGGTGAAGCAGGGAGAGGGACTGGCAACAGCAACAACGCACAACTCGACCCTGCGCTTGTCGGGCAGGCCTCGTCCAAGAACGCCGCGCTTGCAGGAGCAGGAGCAGGACCAGGAAGTAGCAGCGGCGTCAACCTGAATGCAGCTCAGAAAGCAAGCAACACAGCACCTTTCGCTCCATCCGGACTTGCAAACAATGCACACCAACAAACAATAGGCACGCCGATGAGCGAGACTCCGCCGAATGCAGATGGAGCTGGCGCTGGTGGTGCTGGAGGGGCAGGCGAGAAAGGCAAAGGCAAGCAGGGCGGAGCGAGCGATTTCGTAAAGAAACTGTACAAGTGCGTCGCGTCGTCTTGCGCTCTTATGAGCTTCCTGGTCTGCTGCGTCTTGGTGCATTGGGCTGATGATGTGTCCGGGCTCTTCTCCCTTGCCCGCCTGGGCTCCCGAAGGATGCTCGAAGAAGACGCATACAAGGATATCGTCACTTGGGGATCTAAGGGAGACAGCTTCATCGTCAAGGTGAGTCTGTCCTCGGCACTAAAACACCCTTCTTCCTTCGAGATGACCTAACACTTTGCGTGATTCTGCCCCTTTTGATGCAATCAATTTCAGGACATGAACGAATTCACAAAGACAATCTTGCCATCGCACTTCAAGCACTCCAACTTTGCGTCTTTCGTCCGCCAGCTCAACAAGTATGACTTTCACAAGGTCAAGAATCCAGAAGGGCAGGGCGAAGTCCCCGGCGAGAATGTGAGTCTTGCTGCTTCCGAGTCTTGCCAAGAGATATGCAGAGGGAGATGCTGAGTGGTTCAACTTGTTCATTGCGTGTTCTCAGTACTGGGAATTCCGGCATCCGAGCTTCACGGCCGATCAAAAGCACTCGCTGGAAAACATCAAGCGCAAAATCACAGCCAACAAGAAGCCCGACACTCCAGGCGTAGGCCCAATGCCAGCCGGTGGAGGACCCAGCAGCATCGTCGTCGGTCCAGGCGGCGGGCCAGGAAACTCTGCTCAGACAAACGACGACATCAATCTGTTGAATCGCCAAATCGGGGCACTGACGCACAATCAGCGGCAAATTGAGATGCACCTCGACCGTTTCACGGCTCAGTATCAGGCTCTGATGGCAGACCTACTCGGGCAACACCGCGCAATTGCCGCACAAGACGCATTCACAGCTTCAATGCTTCAATACATGATCAATCTCGAATGCAGGCTCTTGACGCTATCAAGCCCTGCAGATGGTCCACCTGCTTTCCCGCCCTCGTCGGAAGCACAGCAGCTCATGGCGACATACTCGGAAATCTCACGCAGTAGATATGATAAGATGACCGAAACGACTCGCAGAGCGGAACAACTGGGCTTGTTTGTTAATGGCATGAGGAGGTTTGATTCGCCTCCTGCTCATCATTCGCTGCCGCCGCAAATGGGAGGCCCAGCAGGAGGACCGCCAGGCACTGCCACTGGAGCTGGTTCAGGAGGACCGCAAGTCCAGCCTATCGATACGCGAGGCGCACCCTGGTCGGCAGGGCAGGGGTCCGCACAAGCACATCAACAATCGCCTCTTTTCCCGAACAAGATTCCCTATGCCCGCGACGAGGATGATGGCAGTGCTCCCTTCTCGTACTCTCGCGCACCGCAACAACAACAACAACAACAGCAGCAGCAGCAGCAGCCCTTTGCACCTGCTAGGTCTATGCATCAACAGCAGCACTCGTACCCCAACACGCTACCGCCTATGCATTCTCAAGCCCCCGCGCCCCCGCCATACGGGATGCAGGGCACACCCCTTCATCACCCTCAGCAACAAGCGGCTGGACAGCAATTTTCCTACTTTCCTCAATCACAGCCTACGACTCACCTTCGCGACAATCGCACAGACTCGCCCGCGTCGACTAGCGAATCTAACACTTCGTATGCGAACCCAAACGTCGGAGAGATCAGAGTCAGTGGACCTGGACCGAGTGCCGCCGCCGATGGTGGCTACGGCTCAGGTTATGGTATGAGCGCCGCCGCACATCAAATGAATCACGCTCAACCTCATCAGCCGCACCAAGCGTCTCAGCTTTCGAAATCAAGTCATCTGGCAATACCGACACCTACGCAGCAGCCTGGGCATTACCACAGCGAGCCCCAGATTGACTATTTCCCCACCCCCGGGTCAGGACCCATCATGGCTTCATCTGCAATCACACCTGGTGCAGTGATGATTTCTACGCTCAACACGGGAAGCTCGTATACTTCGCGCGAGACTTCGCAAGACGACGGGACCGGAGAAATTACGCCCGATTCGGCAACGAGGAACAGCCTGACCCAGCTCAATACAGACTCCAACAAGAACTTGTCGTACCCGCTTGAAGGAGAGGATATCGCAGCGTTTGCTGCAGCTCTAAAAGGTGGCCAGTCTAGCATGGCTGTGCGTTCGGCTCTCACCTCACAGCCGCTGCTCGTCCGCCGCGCGACCTACATTCCTGGCTGGTCCGTCCCGCCACGCGTGCTACTTGTCGAAGACGACGCAGTCTGCCGGAACTTGACGACAAAGTTCCTGCAGCTGTTTGGGTGCACGATTGATGTCGCGGCCGATGGCGTAGAGGCCGTCGGCAAGATGCAAACGGGGGTCTACGACATCTGCATGATGGACGTCTCGATGCCAAACCTCGACGGCGTATCTGCGACCTCTCTTATAAGGCAATTCGACGCAATGACGCCTATCATTTCCATGACGGGCAATTCTCGACCAGACGAGATCTTGACCTATTTCTCACACGGCATGAACGATGTCTTACCCAAACCATTCACAAAGGAAGGGATGCTGAGCATGCTCGAAAAGCATCTCATCCACTTGAAACAGATTCATCAAAATCCAGAAATGGCACCAAATCCTGTTCAGTTGGAGAATCTTGACACGGACACGTTTGATCCCAATATCAATCCCTTTTTTGGTCTTGGATTGTCGAATGACGAGTATCAGAATATTCTCAATGGACTCGGCAAGTCGGGCTTTACACCTAGCCCTAGCCCAATCACCACCAGCACGCACGCGACTGGCAAGCGGCAACAGGATGAAGATAGCAAGGAAGGTGTCAAGAGAGCGCGCTTTCAAGAGGCGTAGCGTTTTTCTTCGCAAAAGGCTGTAAAGCTGTATAGAGGTACAGCAAATTCGTAAAGCTCCTGTCTTGCGACTTCCACGATTCAACAGATTTAGGTATCATTTTGCGAAACTGCTTGTCAGTCTATTTACAGTGACTCCCGTAGTACGTTTTCTGCCCTCCTTCATTGTACTACCAGCATTCGTACAAAGCATTCGGGTGATGCAAACTGGTGTAAAAGATTGTATAGCAGTGGCAGTCGCGAGGCGACGCCCCACGTGTGGCCAGAGTCGGACCTTGCTTCTTGGACGAACACCTGGGACACGCCTCGGGGCGAGTGGCATTGGCATGGGCACCGGTCAAGCTTGCTGCAATCACTCCGCTTGGCCCGCTGACACCATGCCGCTCGCGTGGACCTGCTCGACAGCTGCAGAGGTCCGCACCATCCAGGCCAGCCAGCCGATCTGCCCCTCGAGGCATGTATAGCGCTATTCCAGAAGGATTGGACGACTTGCACGCATTTTTAAAGTGAGGCTGTACTCCTGCCTTTGCTGCTCATGCGTATTGCTGATGCTCGTCAAAAGCTCGTAATCTGCAGGGCAATGGAACGCGTTAGCGCAGGGGATGGATGCGGTGCTCGCTGCCTGGGCGTTCAACTGAGCACATGCAATGCTCTCAAGTCATGCTCCGGCCCATGTTGCCATGCCTGACCCCTTCGTCCATCGACCATGCTTCAACCTCGTCTTGGTGCGCCGCCGCCGTGAGCAGCCACATCCACAGCTCGATTCTATCTTCCAATACTTTGTCGGGGCGACGCAACTGCCGCTGCGACTGGATGATGTGAGCCACACGCTTGCATTCGAGCTGCATTCATTGCTTAAAAGTGACGCCGTATCTTCTTGCGGGTCTCTGCAGTGCGGTGGCGTGGAGGCCGACTTGGACGTTGCGTGGGGGCCATGACTCACCACCATCTTCCGCTTCTGCCTTTTGAACCTAAAGACGGGCATCGCTCTTGCGTCCGCCTCATCTACGTTACGACAAAGCAGTTCACACCGAACCATTTCACCTCGCAGGAAAGGAAATATACACGACCAAGTGAATTGGTAGGACGTGTTTGTCGCAAAGGTGCGGGCATTCCTGCAGGTTCCAGAACCGCTACGTCGAGCACAACACCATGTCGGACTAAAGCTCAAGGCGAGCTGCGCGGCCCTCTATCTCGGACAACAACTTCGAACACTATCGCGGAAGAGCGCTTTTCATCGCATGACGCGGCTCGACTTGGCCAAGCTACTGTATGTACTCCTCTGCGCAATCGCTTTCGAGTCCAGCGCAAAGCTCTCGCACCGCTGTCTGCTGCGCAGCGAAGGACTTCTTCTCCACGCCAGTCTCGAATGCCTACTGGCCGGTAACGATCTGCACAACAAGCGATGAGCGAACTACTTTCTCTTTCTCCCCTGCATCGATGACTTGCCGTCGAGTCAAACAAAGAGCATCCGGCTCGGCCCCGGTGGTCATGAGTGGTGTAGCACAAACATGACCACCGATGCTGACTCCTCTCGACCTGCTCTACATCTCCTTGTGGTCAAGACTGACGAGGCCGACCGGCAGCACATACAACTAGATGACTCGTTGAGCATGTCGGACAGGCCTGCTGCCACCGGCTCTTCCTACTGCCTTCGTACGCACAGGCGACTCCTCTCTGCTTTCGTATTCCACAGGTGCCATAGGCGCTCAAACGGCTTCCGACTCGCTGTCTAGCATTGTGAAACCCATCTATTACTTTGACCTCCCGCATGCAAGATATCGCTACAGCCGCGCCAACCAGGGCGCCTTCCCCTGAGCCTGATGAGCCAGTGGGCACCCGTAAGTCTCATGTTGGACAGGCAGCCAGCAGCGTCTACTGATCACTGGGCTCGATAGGAGAGCAATACACCCATCCGAGCTTGCCATACAGCTATGAGATGGTCAAGGTTGACAAGTTACATCATGGTGAGCTGGCTTGCGACTAAATGATAACCGCGATGTTCAGTGACACGCGACGCAACAGTCGTGGAGAGGAAAGGCAAGCCCGTCAAGAAGCTGGATGTATTCACGAGACTTCGCAAGAAATGGGCAATGTACAAGCGAATGCTTCCGCTCTTCATTAGATTCTCGCGCGAAAATATGCTACCGCTTGGCAGGCTGAGAATCGCATTTTGTGAGTGTTTTCTCAGATAGCAAGCATCAGAGTCTGGCTGACGAGTGACACCCCATAGACATGGTCTCGAGTGTACTTGAAGCACAGATACCCGATCTGCAATGGCGCGCAAGAACCTCGCTAGCTCAGATCCTGCAGAACGCACTGGAAGAGCGAGTACTTGACAAGGTCCGCTTTTTCAAGCTGCTAGGCTTCGATTTAGCTTGCTGGGCGACGCAGAAGGCCATTAAAAAACCTATGGAGGCAAACAGAGCTCGTCTCGAATATCGCTTCCGCAAGCTGATTCAAGAGCATATCATGGAGGCTCGGTCTGCCCTTGATGCGCTCACAGCAGAGTCAGAGGAAACCACGGGCAAGTTCAACAGCGCCAAGAAGCTGCTGGCTCAAAATTGGAGAGATAGTTTCATTCTCGAGGTGAGCCACTCCGTCTCAAGTTGCTGTCATGCATTGGATACAGGCTAACTCTAACTCTTCCAGCATGTCGTACGCCTGACCAGTCAAGCATCTTCCCTCGTGACTCTAGGTCTATCCGTTCGGCGACTGTCCAGCCCGAGAACGGCGCGCATCGCGCAATTAAGTTTCCTTGCCGCCTTCGTGAGAACCTTAAGGAACTATGTCTGGGTATCCTCAAGCTACAGATTTGAGTATGCGCGAACCAATGCGGACTACAAGCGCATGACGACAATGAGCAGACTCGCAGAGGACGCAGGTGCTCAGGACCAGGTCCTCGGACTGCAACGCTTCTATCTGCAGGAATATCGCAAAGCGGCCGCGAAAGTAGGCGACGTTTCAGACACTCCACCAGGTACAGGAGGTGTTTGTGTTTCCTACATGCTTGGCCTGATGTCCAACTTTTGCAGATGTTTTTGATCGGACCTATGGCAATGCCATTAGCGAACATTTCTGGGTAAGGGGATCTTCTCCTGTCTTCTCGCATCTGCAAGCATTGACGCGTTTCCCGAATGTAGATGATTGTAAACCAAGTCGTCGATCCAGCCCTGGATTTCCTATTCGCCAACTCCTCGCTGAAATTCGCCGCCGCTAACAAGATGAACGTTCAAGATATTCTCAACGACTATCACACAGTCAAGCATTCGACACGGTCCTTTTCAACTGGCTTATTCGACATGGTCGATTACATCAGGGACTTTGCCGCTACTTTGCGACCTGTTGAAGACTTTTACAAGCTCAGCGAGATCAAGTCGCTGCTGAAACGCCGCAATAACACTGTACCATACGGCCAAGAGAGCATCCACGAGGCACAGAAGACAGAAACCCCTGATACAGTGTCGAGCGAGGTCTCAACAATTCTTCCAGCCGAGACCAACTTAAGTGTAGAAGACATGATTCCGCCTGACGTGCCCAATGGACCTACGGGAATGCGCATCGAGTTTCGCAATGTGTCATTCACGTAAGTCTGCGCGATATCTGGGAGGACTGCTCTGCTGATATTAAGCCCTCAGCTACCCCCACACTAAGAAGAAAGCGGTGCAAGACCTGAGTTTCACCATTTCACCCGGAGCGGTGAGCCCTGCCTCGCATAGGCTGCTTGATTCGTGACTGAGGCTCTCGATACTTCTAGCTTTGCTCAATCGTTGGCGCTTCCGGTTCTGGCAAATCCACGCTCATTGCGCTTATTGTTAGGTAAGCTGCCCCAGCAGAAACACAGCTCTACATGCAGCTCATCCTCGATAATTTGCTAGACTTCACGATCCAGACGAGGGACAGATCCTTGTCAATGGCAGAGATGTGCAAGAGCACGAGCCAGACGATCTCTACATGCACATCGCCATGCTGTTCCAGACCACAGACATTGTGCCGGTAACAAGTACGCAAGCTTCTGTTGCCGCTGGCACGCAACGTGTTAGGCTCATCATTTCCTTCTGTGAATAGTCCGCGAATTCATCGGTCTCGGTAATTTGCAGAAGGTCAACGATGCAGAGGCTATCATCGAGGCTGCCCAAGCAAGTGGTGCTTGGCCCATCATTCAGAAGCTGAAGTACGGGCTGGACACAGAGCTCAGAGCACCTCATATGTGGGACACGGAAGTTCCAAAAAGGCTTCTACTTAAGCGTGTACAGAAGTTCGACGAATGGGACGAAGAGCAAGAGAAGAAGGATATGGAAGACGATTCGAGCTCGAAAGCCGATGACAAGGAAGAAGAAGAAGAAGGCGAGAATGACCATCGCACAGACGCGGAGGTCGCGCAGCATGCAAGAACATTCTACTACGTGCCCCAGAATCCGAAGCTGCTCTTGAGCTGGACCGAAGAAGCTGCAGGCATTCCGCTTCCAGTGCCGAACGCGAGGGAAGAGGAGAAGCTATCCGCCAATTACGATGTCAACAAGCTTGACAATAATGACGTTGCAGAGAGTGCACGCTTCAGTCGAGGGGAATGGGCGGTGAGTGTCGCACATTCAGAACTAATCTTGCTTAGCTGAATCTCGCTGTGCTTCTCAGAAAGTTGTGCTGGCTCGGCTGTTCCTCCGGCGATCAGCAGATTTGTGAGTATATATCAGACCTGACTTGCTTGCAGCCCTGGCTGATTTTACTCTCCATCAGGGCTATCATTGACGAGTACAGCGCCGCCCTCGACCCCGAATCAGAAGCGCAGATCTTCAAACAGAGTAAGCCGGGGTTCATGCGCTGCCCGGGCCAGAGGGAAAGGCTGACGTTGTCATAGTCATGCACCGACGGGGAGACCAGACAAGTGAGGAGCTTCACGAAGAGTACAACCAAGAGATGCTGACCATATCTCTGAACAGTCATCGGCATCACGCATAGGTACCACCTGGCAGCACGTAGCGACTGGATTCTGTTTCTGAGCGAAGGCAAGCTCGTAGAGCAAGGCACGCACGCAGAACTCATGAAGAAACGTGGCGAGTATCACAAGATGTACACGGCAACGCAGTCTGACAGTTCTGGCATCGAGATCGCCTGCCAGACTGATGCTGTTGACGTGGTGGTCGGCGAAGTCGAGCAAGAAGTAGCTATGAAGGAACGTGAAGAAGAGCAAGCCGCGGAGTCGCTTTCTTCAGAGTATGTCGCTGCGACCGAACCGCTGGCATCGTCTGCAGACCCAGGTACTAAAGGGCCATCTTCGAGTACGGAATCCAATGCTACAGATGGCGAAGATGGAGAGGAGCAAGATGTGCGGCTTCGTCAAGATATGCAAACGCCCGAACCTAGCCTTCCCAGCGTTTCGCACGACGAGCTGCTAGGTTCGCTCGCGACACCTCCGCTCAGTCACCACGACGACAGCACATCGTACGATTCAGACGATAGCGTAGAGTATGTCAGCTTCAGCGGCTTACTGCAAGAAGCCGAGCAGACCAAGACGGAGGTCGCTGAGATCCGGCTCGATGGTGCGAACAGCAGCGAGGACTGAAGAGATTCGGCAGTAGTCAGAGTTGTTAACATATGAAAAACTCGCTTTTGTTGTTGTGCATGTACTAGCATGCAGCCTTCTGTGATCACCGTGTAATTCCTACTCCACTTCAACAGATATGTGGCGGTGCCTCGACTTTGCCGACCTTGGGTCCCAAATCTCGCCCAATAGTCCTGTCGAACATCTCGAGCATGAAGCTGATGCAATTCCTTGTGAGGGCTCCATCATAGCGTCCCTTGCTCAATTCGTCCCGGATGAAGGCATGTCCAGCTTGTACTTCTAGCCAGTTCAGCGTAATGGGAAGATCGTAGAGTCGATTGCGGATGAGCGTCCGCCCGGCTAGGTCGACGTGCGTATCGTTTACGCCGAGAATCATCATTAATTCGCCTTGGATCTCTTCGGCTCGCTTTTGACTGTCCGACGGGCCTGGACTGCCTAGCGCTTCGGTGTGGATGTCCGTGGGGAAGAAGCAGCAGGTCGCTAGCACTCGTGAATCGAAGGCGGCCTGAAGAAAGAAAAAAATAAGAAATCAGCAATTGTAGACACTACCAAAAACTTTTGGAGGCGGTGATGACAGCACACGCGGAAAGCATGATGTCCGCCTAAGCACATGCCAGTAGCAGCAATGCGGCCATTGCAATTCGGCAGCGATTCCAGAAGATCAATTGTAGCTTTTGCATCATCATCGTATGCTTTTGTGAGCTTTTGTTTCTTGTAATCGTTGCCCTTGTCTGTGTCTTCGACGTTGTAGACCATGGCCCTATCGCCTTCAAACTCGTGAAAGACGCAAGGAGCGGCCGCAACGTAGCCGTCTAGACATGCGACAAATCCATTACGGAGATTTGTGACTTGTTCTTCATCAGACAGAGAGGACTGGGCTTACGAGCAGCAATCATCTCTGCGAAACGCAACACCGGGCCGGTGACCTGGTAGATTCTTTGATTGGAACGGAGGCGTGGCGGTGAGGATAGCACAGTAAGAACGAAGTAATCATTTGCTTACTCTGAAAACACCGCTACGCCTGGAAACTTGGCCTGAGGAGCGAGTATCGGCATCAATGTGGGTCATTCCGCTCATAGCACTTCGTCAGGCAGATTCACTCGAGGATATTGCGGTATTCTGGGCGGGGAAGCGTGAGTGGGGAATCATGCTTGCATCATGAAGACCTGGCTCACTTTGGCGAGACGATGTGGATGCGCATCTTGCCGGTCGGCGTGTCCACATCCTTGAAGCTATTCTCGATGAGCATCTCGACGGTCTGAACAGCAAAGCAATGTAACAAGTGAGTTGGTCGATTCGTTCGCTGGTTTGGAGTTAAGCGGAAGGCCTGGCGCGATGCCGTCTGTGAGTGCAGAGCCAACCTGCAATTGATGCACAAAGTCACCTTCTCAAGCTGGTCGATCACGCTGGGTCAAGCTGGAAGAGCTTCAGGCCTGCTTCTCTGCGTCTGATGGACAGCAGTGCACCGACGACTCGATCTACACGCCCACATGGCACTCCCACTGCCCGCTGACCCGCTCGAGCGACTCTCAGAGCACGGCGACGTCGTGGCGCTGACCTTCCAGCGCCTCGACGAGCTGCACGACATCAACGCCGCAAGAGACAGCACTGCAGGCGCGATATGCGCGTTCATAGGGACGACAAGGGACAACTTTGAAGGTTTGGCTGACTGACTCGACACAGGGTTCCGCACTGCTGGCAAACTCGCTGATTGTGGCTGTTTTGGAAGTTCAGGCAAGACGGTCACACAGCTGGAGTACGAGGCATACCCTTCCATGGCTATCAAGACGATGCTCAAGATTGTACAAGAAGCACGTCGGTTGGCTGAAGAAGGCGCTTTCTCATTCTCCTGGCCGTCCTACCCAGAGCCACACGATTGCAAGCACGCGCATTCCGTACAAATTGCTCCATCTGCAGAAACCGGTCTGATCCCTCAAAGCCACTCTCAAGCATCCCATCACGCAGTCCATCTGACACGTATATCGCTCGTTCATCGTCTGGGCATCGTTCCTCCCAGAGAAAGCTCAATCAGCATCGTCGTTTCCTCTCCACATCGCAAAGAAGCTTTTCGCGCTTGTGAGTGGATACTGGAAGAGGTCAAGAAACGGGTAGAGGTCTGGAAGAGGGAGGTCTATGGTGCTCAGACACTTGCAGATGGACAGTCTGCTTTGGCTACGGAAGCGAGTGGGGCATGGAAGGAGAACTTTCCTGCATAGTCTGGACATCATGATGCCGCGTTGGACACGTCAGGCAATGACATGCCAAATTACGACGGCAAAGGGCAAGACTCATGAAGGTAGACTTGCAAACCAATCCAGCAGACTTCGACATGGCAGAGCGACTGTCAAGCGGTACGGGAATAGGGCCGGGAAGTCGTTCCTCAGCGAAAGCTACAACAGACATGGCAAGCCGGGCCTTCTACCACAGCGCCTACCGTTGGCGGTTTCGGCACATGACGAATGACCTACTTGGCGACTGCAGTGAACAATGCAAAGTGGCACATCAAGCCACGAGAAAAGGGACAGATATACTCATTGTTGCATTACCAGACAAAGACAAAAAGAAATTACTGCGACACTGCAGGGCCCCACGACAAAGAATGGACTGTAAGAGAAAAAGGAGACGAGAAAGGCACAAATGCCAATCGAGTTCTACCGCGGACTTTTTCGGGAGGGATAGGGTAGTCTGGAAAGCATTTCAAGAGATGGGGTAATTCGTGCAAGATGGCGATAGATTCCGTGGATGGTTCTCTAGAGCAAGAGATAGTATTGCGTTCTAAGGTTAGACCTTGAGCTGGCCTATTTTGGAGAGGAGAGAAACGATGACTGCTGCCGAGATCGAGTTCGGCGTCTAGTACTACTACTTTCTTCGTCTTCAAGACTTGCAGTCGCCAGAGAGCTTTTGCGAATGCGAGGAGGATACAAGAGATTGTTTTGCTCGATGCGTCGATAGATTGTGTTGAGATGCAAAACGTAGATCTTCTTTCTTCCGAGGTTCCCGTTCGTGATAATGCTTTGAACCGCTACAAGAAAGCTACAGGGAGAGAGAGATGTGGGATGGTCGTGACCGGATGGACTGCTGAGACTTGGGGTTGCATGAACGAGAAATCGTGGATAGAGTTTGCCGAGAAGTGATTGGACTGCTCAATGGGGAGGACATTGCGGAAGGACATAAGCAGTCTTGATTTTGAGAATGTATTCGAGCTCGATATCGGGGATGTATGGCATGGAGTAGAGCCTTGATCTTGAAGGTTTGTTGACGGAAAGATGATTGGAGGTCTACGCCTTTGCTTGCTTTAAGTGCAGCAGTATCCACCATCGACCTTGAGTTCCGTTCCAGTAACGAACTCGCTCGAGTCGGATGCGAGGAAGACGATGGCTCCCTTCAAGTCTTCAGGGGCGCCAAGGCGGCCCATTGGCGTGAGCGAGGTCCATGTGGCTTCAAGGTCTGGGTTGGCATCGAGGATGGTGCGCGTCAGAGAGGTTACCATGTAGCCTGGTGCGATGGAGTTGACGCGAATGTTCTTGCGGGCCCATTCGACGGCGAGGGAGGAAGCCATGTGCTTGACGGCGGCCTCTGCAAAGACGAGGAACAAGTTTAGCGAGGCTTTGAACAGATGACTTAAAAGGGGATCCGCTGACTCGAAGCGTTGTATGGTGTCTGCGGCTGTGGAATGTTGACGATAGAACCTGACATCGATCCAATGAAAACTATAGAGCCCGGCCTGTCTTGGGCCAGCATGTGTTTGGCGGCTTCGCGGGCACAGAAGCTGGGCAGGAAGACAATACATCAGCGCTAGACATGTACGAATCACACAGCTTTTACTCACAAGGAGCCGTCGATGTTGATGCCGTACAGCTGTCTCATCTTGTCGGATGGGTATCTGTTGCGCGAGTAAGGTAAGGTAGGTCAGCAGCTGCTTAAAAGAGACGTACGCGAGGACCAGGCTCACTCGGTAGCAGGGTAATTGTGCACAATACCAGCCGAGTTCACCATGACATCAATATGACCAAACTTGTCTACGACCTGCTGCATGGCCGCTTTAACAGATTCTTCATTCGAGACATCGCAACCGATTCCAATAGTTTGAACTTCTCCCTTTTTAGCACCTCCATGTTTTTCAAACCATTCAGTGACATCTTCTGCTGCTTTTTTAGAATTTTCGGCATCCAAATCGATGATTGCGAGTGCGTTGGCTCCGCTTTCGACGAGCGTTCGGGCCATTAGGTTTCCGAGACCTCGAGCGGCACCGGTCACGACGCAGACCTGGGCGCGCATACATAGTTGCGTCAGCTTTGCGGTGCGGTAGAGAAGATAGAAAGGCTCGAGAAGAAGTGCAGCACCTTGCCATTGAGGGAAAGCGACTCTAGAGTACGCGAGCGATGGCGTCCAACACCCGGTCCGATGGTGTTGTGGCCGTCTGTTTGTTTACGGACGCATCAGTCTTTGATTAAGCTCCAATTTCTATATATGAACGGCGCGACTCACAGTCATCGGGGTCACGAGCAGCTTCTTCGGGGTACTATTCGGGCGGGAAAGATGCGCAAATATAATGTCGGCCAGGGCGAGGTGACCCGGGCGTGGTGCGAGGTGTGTGCGTGTTGAAGTTTCAGGTATGTATGTATGCATGTTGAAGCCAGCAGTGCAGGTGTATGCGATATGCCGGGAAGACGTAGCATTGTCCGAGGTGCGTTTGACGTCACGCAAGGAAGACGAGCCAGTTGGTGGCGACGAGCAGCGTTGAACGCGCAGAATGGAGGTAAAGAGAGGGGATAGAGATGTGAATGGAAGTGTGAGAGTGACGTGTACAGAAGTGGATGTGATGAAAGGTTGAAGACAGTTTCAGCCTCGTTTACTTCATACAATTCCGCCGAGCTTCTTGGATCTACGCGAGATGGAAGCCTGCGCCAGATTTTAGAAAAAAGAGAACTCTACCCACATCAATGACAACGTGATCCTGGGTGGTGGCCATGTCCCCCTCGGCCTCTACGACGCTGCTGCGCTCAATCTGGGCGACCTGCGAGCTCGCAATGCCCCTCCTCTTGTGCTGGAGTTGGGCGTGAGCATTCTGCGCGACTTGCGCCTGCGTCTTTCGGGGACCGTTGTTGGCAGCAGCAGCGAGCGAGGACAGCGGGCGGAGGAAGGCAGGTCGGCCGAGCGCGTTGTTGGCGTTTGCACCGCCAGACTGGCGCCTCACGGGTGTGCGCGAGGGTGTGCTGCTGAATGCGGCGCGTGTAGAGCTGGAGCTGGTCGCCGCCTTGGCTGCATGCAAGCCGCGGAGGGCCGCAGAGGGCGCGTTGCCAGTGGAGAGGCGCATGGCTGCGTGTGTGCGTGAGTGTACTGATGGAGACGTGTGTGTGATGGTAGCTGTGCAGCTGGCGTGTTGGTTGGAGGCCAACTCTCTGGGGGGGGGGGGGGGGGGGGGGGGGGGGGGGGGGGGGGGGGGGGGGGGGGGGGGGGGGGGGGGGGTGCCGGGGGGGGGTTGGGTGGGGCCCAACCCCCTCCCCCCCCCCCCCCCCCCCCCAAAGGAAGCCCAAGTCGCCAGATGAGTTTGAGGGCGACGGTGGCAAAATACCCGCAGCTCGGGTGGTCTTTCACTGTGGCAGCAATGCAGCACAGTCCATCACGCAGTATACACGCTTGCGAACAACTCTGTGCTGCTTGCGACACCGTGCGACATATGATACTTGGTGGGACTCTGGTACAACGTGGTGGCGACATATATACTGGTGGCGAATCGACCGCAGCGCAGCTTCGAGAGAAGATGTCATCGAAGCGAAGGAAGTGGGAGAATGATATATAAGCGCGTAGATCTGCAGAAGCACACACAATGCACTCTGCGGGATGCGTTGCATGGGTTTAAAATGAATGGAGCACAGCTGCCTGCACGTCCAAGCTTGCACCCTTCCCGCGTGCATGTACGACGACGCGCAGAAAGACTCGACTAGCGCAAGTTCTAGATTCAGTGGCGAATCCAGCGAGGGGAGCATGTACAGGCCGAATTTACGAATGCAGAGACTGGACAGCCCACACCTTCAGACATGGGGCATGGTGGATCCACGAGCTGGACCTGCATGGGATGAGACGAGAAGCTGACGCGACGCGACTGAGCTTCCATCAAACGTCCTGACTGACCTTGCACTGACTCGGAGGGAAAGTGAAAATGGAAGAGAAGAGTGATGACAGCCTTCACAGTCTTGCTTATCCTGCACTTCACAAACGTCAATGGAAGCTTCGACAAGGAAGACTCGACCTTGCACACTCTACAATGCCGCAATGCGAGACATATCACCGAGGCATTGGCGGTGATCCAGGCCTTGAGACGTACAGTCTTTTCCCTGCGCCAGAGTCACATGCGAGCAGAACCATGGACATCGCATCGACCACACTGCGCGATATGTGCGAGACTCTAGGCAGGGTGAACGAGTATGAAAGGCTAAATAATCGAATGGAAGCCGCCCCGGTCGACTCGACTATCTGCCGCAGCAGGCGCAGTATTTCTTTGTCCTAGTTTATGCCAATTAATCAAGATGTGAGCACCATTCATTTTTGAGAGCACAAGAGCACATGACTTATGTGGTCGTGCTGATGGATCGATTCCGTGCCTGCAGATTACTTGCTACCGCGAGCTTGACAGGATCCTCGACAAGCTCATCAAACGATCGCTGAAAGCCTTGCACGCGGAATAAGATCGCTTCTACGAGTGTTACCCCAGTCTCTTGCCGTGGTTTGCAAAGCGAATGAAGCAGGAGTTGCACCTCACCAACCTTTGTCGGTCCGGCTGGGATCACCGCTTGCAGGACGTACTTAGCATTTTTTGAGAAAGTGCTTTCAATTGCTAGCCGAGACGCAAGTGGTCAAGCCTGAGAGGGATTACCAGCTCCGAAACGGATGCAGACGAGCAGAATAATATGGCATCAAGGCGTCAAGCTATTCTCTTGCAGCGTCGAAAACCGGGCTACCTACCCACAAGCTCTACGAGCAAGTATCAACACACGCATATGCTCTTCATGTTCTCGCTGATCTGGTCTTCTTCCTGTAGATGGTCGCAAAAGTACGGTATGGACAAAGTCCGAGTCCTGGTGGACAAAGTCCGAGTCCTGGTGGACAAGTACGACCGCCACTACTAGACGCCCGGTCGCTCAACAATTCGTTTGTCAGACTTCAACAAAAGGTTGGAGGCGCCCCTAACTCCAACGCTGCGACATACAGTTCAGCAGAATAATGCAAGAGGAGGCCTAATCATACGAGCCACTGCATAGTCTCTCATGGCGACTGGAAGGAACGTCGGCACAGTCAGCGTAAGGAGATCTCCAGGTGATTCCGCGAAAGGATTGTTTGAACGGTAAGGGCATCAGGTTCAAAATGAAGGGTAATTGACCTCCATGCATGCAGCAAACCGGCAAGCACCATTATCAGTCAAGGTGCCTGCTGTGTTACTGCTTTCGGGACCCGCATTAGCAAAAGTTCAGTCTGGGATTCTGGCCAGTTTACTGATGCCCGGGTTGTGGAATTCACAAGCGGCAAGCGATGATGGTGTGAGTACTGATTTCTTTGGTAAGGGCACTGTTCTGTAAGCGCTGCCATCACATAAGCCTGCAATGCAAACCTCTGTCAGCTTTGATGTGATGATCCCCCTCCTTTTTTTCCTATGACAAAAGTAAGGTCGGCTGTTGGCGTTGTTAGCAGTCTTCTTTGTTGCCTCGTATTATTTGCGTTGCAGCGGCATGGCCATGGCCATGCCAGCCTCGACGTTTGACGTGAAAATACGCTTGCAGTCTTGACGGCCTCGACTTGCAATGTCCAGTCAGGTCTCACGGGTCAGTCTGCACCCAAATGCCGTCGTCGCGGACAAGACCGTGAAAGGATGGGGAGCACAAGACCTGCACCGGCAGTTGCAGGCAGCTCCATCGCGTCCTCGTCGTCTCCCTGGCTGTACGTGCTCGACCTCGACTGCCCGTTTGCCTGGCCAGAGCGGCCGAGCTATCCGATAAGCAGCGCAAGCAGCAAGAGCGCTGCAGGCCAGCTGGGTAGAGAAGGCTCCACGATGGCGCACAACAGCATGAACGGGCACGCTGCTGCCGGCGAGTCGGAGGGAGAAGAGCCCGTCGCTTCCACGTCCACGGCGCGTCTCGAGCTGGGCGCGCCTGTCGAGCTGCAAGACGGCGATGTGACAGTGACAGGCCTTGGAGACGGCTTAGACGAGCAAGAAGAGCCGCAAGATCTTCAACAATCATACTGGAACTGCCTCTACTGCGCTGGAACATCATCAGCCGTGAGTACTTGCAGCAGAGTGCTCGATCATCCACATTCGAGCTGATGGTCTGGCTGCACTCTCCTACACGACAATACGCTGGCTTGCCTGGCTTTCTACTTCAGAATGAACAGCCTAGACGCTTTCGAAGGTCATTGGAGAAAGTTCGCAAGTCTACCTTTGGGTCTGCCAGCTCTATGGACGCCCTTTCGATGCCTCTAGAAACGCAGGACGCCTACATTGATCAGCTCAGAAGCTTGACGCACGACAAGCTAAACAAACTGGACCTGAAATGGCATACAGAGCTGCCCTCTCTCTTGGAGCGATGGACACGCGTGCACGAGGCATTGCAGGGAGAATCAGCAGCGAAAGAAGCAGATACAGCAATGCACCCAGAAGACATGGCAGCAGATATTGCATCTAAATATAAGGCAGCCGAGGTGGATAAGCTGAAGCAAGCCTGGCAAGCATGGCTGAGACTGGCGGAAGACGAGCAAGGACAGCGCATCCCCTCCCCAGGCAAGCGAAGTCGAAGGCAGACTTCCATAATTCGAGACAAGTTGGCTGCGCTCGAGACTGCAGAGTGAGTCCTTCTAAAAGATAGCCAGTTGTCGACTTTTTGCGCTGACGACCCGTCTTCCTTCAGGCTGCAATTACAGATCCTCGTGACTTTGGAACTGCTCTCCATCCTTCCCATTCCTTCGTATCTCAGCTCGCGCAGAGCAAATCACAGACGACACGTCTCTGGCGCTATAACACAAGATTGGCTGTCTATGCTTCGTGCAGGGACACCGCAGCGCAAGTTGCATTTAGGCGCACGCAAGCGCAAAAAAGGAGGACGCTTGTCAATCGATGAAAGCCAAAGTTCGAGCGGGCCCGTAACAGCCTCGTCCCTGACGACGCCTCGGCAGAGCGTACCGCATCCTCCGAGCCTGCTAGACATTGATACGATTGCGGAAGAGGCCGGCGACGAAGTTGCAGTCGCGCGGCGGCAAGCGGGAGAAGCGCTCTTCAAAAGCACAGCACGACTGCTTGACGCCCAGACAGACAATTTGGCGATACAGCAAACTGTTTCTGGAGCTATACAGGGCTTGTCCTTGTCAGACCTAATGGGTGAGACGGATAATGGACAAGCGAATGGGCTGGCCGGCGGTGCAGGAGACGCACCTGGCGACAAGCAGGAACTGGACAGTTTCCAGTCCTTTTGGCTTGAAGTTGTAGAGGAGCGGTGCGTGAAGTTCACGTGATGACACTAGAACCCACATTCTGATTTCCCGCTTTGCAGGTATGCCGACATCTTGCCAGCCGATATCCTCTCTGGCTGCCATTCAAAATTCTTCTTGAATGCACTAGATCCTTCTGCTTCCGCCTTGAACGGCGACGGGGGGCATGCTCGAACACAGCCATCTCCTTTCCATCATCCCACTCCAAACCTCCGCCAGCTTGCCCAGTCTGTCCAGCTTGCCAATTTGCAAGCAGAGAAGAATGCAATACCACAAAGTCCCACACTCAAAAAGCTTCTCGCTGCAAAAGAGCCTGTACAAGTGAATGCAGAGACGAGATCGTTGCAAGAAGACGTATCGTGGCTGGTGCCGCCTCCGCCTGCGGGCATCAAGACCACCAGACCAGTGCTCGGAAAAGCGATTAGCGGGCTGTCGAGAGGTCCGGTCGACGCAGCGGGCGAGGACAAAAGACAGCCAAGCGGGAAGCACTCTGCTTCCATGCTACAGCATCGTGGGCGCGAAGTCGAGTTTGGCAAGAGCCGAGCGACGCTGGCAAAACGCACCGAAGCACCGGTTCGAAAGTTCAAGTCTTGGAGAAGCACGATGGCGCTGGCACCAAGTGCAGCCAGCGGAACTGTCATTGCGCCAGCCAGAAACCCTGAAGAGCTTGTGAGCATCCCAAGTCGCCCGGCGGCGGTACAAAAGGCTGCTGCTACGAACGGCCGCGAGCTTGCAGAAGAGCGCATCTCGAAACGCAAGTCCTTCAGCCCTAAGAAAATGACTGCTGCCGTGAGCAAAGGTAAGACATTGGTGCTGGCTACACCTAGCGCCGATAGGGTGTGGAAGAGCGGGGTCACTGCATCAGAGGAGGAAGGCCGTCCAATCGCCAGGCCTCCTATGCACAGTCGGCTGCACTCTTTCGATGAAGAGGGTGAATATGAAGTCTTCAGCGACGACGACGGCGATGCGCCGATGGTGCAGAGCCAACATTTGCGGGCACCGAGAGGCATGGTACTCGTTGGCGAAACGCCCTCTAAATGAACGCACATTCTGCTGTCTTTCCGCCAATGTAGCACAGCAATCTCCGGACATGCGTTACTGCACGCCTCAGTCGATCATTGCGTACTTACAGAGCTACGTCCCCTACCCAGCAGCGGGCTTGCGCTCTTCTATTTAGTCTATCAACAAAGGACTGTCTATAACGCTGAACCCAACTGCAACCTGTGAAAGCGAAACATGAGAGAGAAAGTCTGTCAGCTCATCGTATCACGTAGCATAGCTGGAAAAAGGAGCGCTTACTCCACCCTCGTCACTTTCTCGTCCTTTTGTGCGTAGTAAATGTCCCGCTGTCTTATTCTTCAGCATTCTTGCCGAATGATTCGGCTTGTTTGACGTGATTGAGCCTTGTAACGCAGGGCTAGCCTCTATTGTAGTATCCGACAGTCTGGCTTCGTTTGCATCCGGCAGTGACGGCGCCAGTGCAGAAGTGTCCATCTCAGTATCGTTGTCTTGTGAAGAGGGCGCTATCGCCTGTCTGCCTTGTGGAGCAGCGACAAGTGGCGTAGAGGTATCTTCGTAAAGACAAACACCATAGATGCCCAATTCCGAAACGACCTCTCCAACTCTCGGCTGCTGCTCATTTGCCCTCACAAGGGCATTTTGAAGACCTTGCGGCGGCTCAATGAGCTCCATGAGGATATAAGCCTCTCTGCTCTTTGGCTCTTTTAGCGTTTTAGAGAGCTTCTTGTTCCCATGCGCAGATGATTGCTTGAGCTTCGCTTCATCCTCTCGCTCCATCCTTTCCAAAAACGCAGGAATTTCATGCTTGTAGATGTTGTTGCCTCCACCTTCACGCTGCGGCTTGAGGACGAACCGTTCCGGGTGAGCGTGGGCAAGGCGAACCGCCTCTCTACCAAGCGGGGATTCGTCAAGCGGATAAAGCTTCATAAACGTCGTTGTAAGCTCGTCTTTTTCTAATCTAAACTCATCGTCGGCGATGAAACGTTCCAAAACACCAGGCTCCGTCAAGACTTGTTGGACCTTTTTGGCCCCACTGAGCTGTAATGCCACTGAAGGACATTTGATCGCCCGACTTCGCTCAATCAGGTAGCGCGTGTTCCATTCTGAAGATGTAGGATAGTCGGTCGGCGTATACCCCGCGCGGAAGTACACGACGCTAATCTCGACTTGGTCATTTGGTGATGTAGGCGAGGTGAGGAATAGCTCCCGCGAGGGTGATGAGCTGAGAGATGCTTGTTGTTGCAATTGTGCGAATGACCGTCTAATGACGTGGACTCCGTGTCTATGGGTGGGAGGAGATGGAATCAATTCAATCGTACTGCTCGTATAATGAGTTGCCTAGAGCCATTAGAGACGTACTTTTCTAGCAATTCCCACTCCAACGCCCGCTGATCAAACGCATTCCGCTCTGGATCTTGCACAACGAACAAGACTTTGGATCTGAAAAGATTTCAGGGAGCATGTCAGCCCAACCATCCTTCCCCCCGTCAAGCGAGACATGGAATTACTCAGTCGTGCGCTCACCTTGGATTGCGATACGCTTCATGCGCGTCTGCTAATCCCCTTGCCAGCTCGCGCAGGGCCACATTGTGTGGTAGGCGATTGGGATTGATGCGCGGACGAGCAGATTGTGGGTATTGAGCTGTATATGCGAGGTATCTGGAGGCAGGAAAGAATGGAAAGTCAGCTAGGTTGTCTCTCGTAACAGGCAGCATGCACGCGACACGAGGCCGTCCGAGGCATAGCAAGGCAAGACGAATTGTTTCAACGCACCGGTGCAGTTCTGAGACTTTGTTTGATAATGGCCCGAATGAGGAGGATATCGTGTTGAATTCGACCTGCTTTAGCTCTGTTGGGCCGTCTGGACCTGTGGCGTGCAGGAGGTAGTCTGAGCGGAAGAGGCCGAGGTGAATGTTCTGGCGTGGCAGACGATGAAGACATAAGGAAGCAGGGGTTGATGTAGTCAGAGGGTATTGGTATCAGGAGTGGTTAGTCTAGCATCAAGACATAAGCCTGGATGACCAAGCAGCCCACCTGTACGATGCCCTCTTCGCGTACGGCTTTTGCGATGCGCCATAGTTCACCCTGGAAGGAGTCCACCTTGGCTACATTCCCACCGATGACCTGTTCCAAGAAGTCAAAGTCTGTGGCTATGCGAGCATACAGCTCCGAGTAGGTCTGCTGTATGTCGACGGCGAGGTCGTAGAGAGCCCGGGGGAAGGGCGAGGGGTAGAGGGCGAAGGGTGCGTGGATGACTGAGGTATTGAATGACGTGGATGCTGAACTGTCGTTGCTGTGGTTATTCTCCAGCGGTGGCCGGTATACCAGCGCATGCGAGAGTGCCCAGTCGCGGGCTGCGTGGACGAGGCTGTCGAGCTCCTCGCCGGACAGCGCGGGCGGCCATTCGGGGAGTGTGACTGAGGCCATCCTGACCACCTTGTGCGGTGCGCTGGTGTCGCCGTGTCGCTGTGCAGAGCAGAGCAGAGCTGTGTGCGACGAAGCACGCCTTGTAGCGAGTACGTGATCGCAGGCAGGCCATGGACAGGAAACAGCGAACAAGCGGCCTTTCTCTTTCCTGACCACTTCCATAGCGAGCAGTTGCATCACTCTAAGCACATCCCATCCCATCACACCATCACCACGCTCCCATCCACCATGCACGCTCGAATGGCCGCCCTCGCTCGCTCAATGGCCTGCCGCATGACGTCGAATGCAGTCGTGAACGCCAGCTCGAGGACGGCAGCAGCGACGACAGCCAGCAGCACGCGCTTCACCTCCCTCCGCTTCTACGGCTCCACCGACGGCAAGAGCAACTCGGGCACTCACGGCGGCCAGGTGGGTCTGCCTCGTCTCCGCTCGACATTGCAGGCATCGCAGATGATCGACGAGAGATGCTATGATGGAAGAGAGCAGCTGCTGATGGCTTTCAATGCATTTTCTTCGTTCTTCATCTGGTACTGTACACCTATGGATTGTCGTCTCGCAGTCCCCAACCGACAGCAACGTCGGAGAGACGGGTCAGACAGCACCGAGCGTGAGCGGCCATTTCTAAATCGAGAGATCGCCCTCAGTTTCCAAGCAAAGCTGACTTGGCAAGGTCTCTGTCTTATATGCGTATTGCTCACCGTCCCCGCTCTCTATCTCTTCATCATGCGCACTCAGGCCGACGAGGTAGCGAAATCAGGCTCGGCATTCGACAAGAACCCAGACCCAAAGTCATCTAGCGAGAATATCGACCAGGAGGTTAGTCTTGATTCACCATATATTCACCTCCTCTCTTGACTTTTCTTAAATCACTCACTTCCCCAAATTCGGTTTCATGCAGATGCCAGGCACCTCCAGCACGATGAAGCAGACGGGAGCAAATCCAAACATGAGCAAGCAATTCGACAGCGATTCGGCCGAGAAGCCAGACACGCAATCGACAAACAAGAACACCTCTGATGGGGCGGATGCCAACAAGAGGTCTCAACGAGGTCCAGGCAAGGGCGTCTGAACGATGATTCCTGCTGTGCTTTAAAATAGCAGAATGAGCACGAAGAGAAACAGAAATGTAGCATTGGCCCAGTGATCGACAAGGGTATACTAGGATCATATCGACTGATGGACAGCTCACATCTCACCTAAAGCTCTCCCTGTTATCATATACAGCTAATCCCCAAGTACGCGCGTAGCCTGAAAGATTACTTTTCACTGTGATCTTTGCAAACGCCGCAACGGTCCAGCACGATAGAAGCATACTGGAGACAACCCAAACATAGACAAGCGTGTCACAGGGACACAGTATACAGCAGAACGGATCTGCCCCAAAAGAAGCGCTTGCCCAATCACACAAGACATATAGACGTTGGCGAGGACTGGACCTTCAGGTTAATCGCACAAATCTCTTCTGGAGCAAGTTGGAAAGCGACTGCGAGGCTCCCCGAAATGCTGTGAATGCCCTTCGATCAAGACTCTGGTTCGCAGCTGGCGGTCAATGTAGTTGAACCGTCCTTGTTGATGTAGGAATCCTCGGTGCACTATTTCAACACAAGTACATCGAAGTGCGTCAGCTGATGCTTATCGAGCGCGTTGGCCGAGAGTGCCATAATCCTGGCCCTCCAACCTTCACACTTGCATGATTGACTTACGCCCTTCTTGCCGGTATCGCAGTATGTGAGCTTCCACTTTTGATTCTGGCACCCAAACATGTATTGTCTGCTCTTGTCGTCGTTGCAAGTAGCTAGCAGACTGATGAAAAGGAATGAGGACCCGGTGCCCAAGAAGCCATGAAGCCATAAAGCAATATCAAGGTCAGCACTGTCTAATTGCACTGGCATACCCTCACACAAAGGCGTGGTCGGGTGAAGATTAGACTCACGGCCCAGGAGTACAATCCCAGCTATCTTTAGGAGGCTTAGGCACAGCAGGAGTCCTGCATATAGCTTCTTGAACGCCGTCTTTATTCCTCGAGAAACAATGCTGGTCCTGGCCGCAGTCTGGGCCTTGTACGAGCCTGCCTCCTTTGCAGTCTAAGATGGTATTGCTGTCTTTGGAGCAGTGACTAGAGGCTTCCTCGCTGGGGTCACATTAGTTGAGCCGGAAAAGGACGAAGAGTCAGCATCAAGAGTAGCATCACACTGGCATAGGGAGATCTGGGATCCACTCACTTGCCAGTACCGCCGCAGACGTCTCCGACGCGAGCATTGGATTGGAACGGACCATCAGCAGCGGCCGGGGTCGCTGTCGAGAGGACCAAGGCCATGAGGAGTCCAAGGCCGGCGATACGGGACACGAAAGCGTGAGTGAGCATCTTGAAGGCTATAACTTTGGTGTGGTGGATGTGTTGAAAAGCTGATGTGTGTGGCCTTTTCTCTGTCGAGCTTGTGCGTCGGGACAGTAAGTGCAAGAGCAAGAGCAAAAGCAGCAGAGGGCAGCCAGACTCGACTCCTGGCTGCAACGGACACTGTCTTTCTAACGCCCTAGCTGTTTCCCTATCTCTCGGGTCCGAGTTTCGGTTGACTGCCCAATTCTGCGGCTTCAAAGACTGCCTTTGAAGGTTGGATGGTTGCTTTGCGTCGTCCCAGCGGTCAAGGGCCGACCGGTCGCGCTTGGCTAGCTTCAGGCGCGCGACAGGGTACAGCATGTGCGCTCGCTCGAAGAGTCGCTTTGTGCAAGTGTCGCGCTTGTGATGGGGAGAGGCAGGCAGATGTAAGTTAGCATAGGCATCGTATCGGGAATGTCAGCGCTGTCAGTGTGAGAAGAGGTGGTGGCGGGAGGTCTGATCCCTCGCTAAGCCTTTCCAATGCTGCAAAGTCCGATGTGGACCGGTCAGAAGCAGACTCCTTCGCCTTCGCCTTCGCCTTCGCCTTCGCCTTCTGCTCAGATTATTCAGACCACTGCTCACTGCTGCTCTGCCAGCGATACATACGACGCCACTCAGGAACAGACGCGCGCGGTGACACGCGACGTGGGCTGAATAAAGGGGGTTGACGCGTAAAGAGGGCGCACGAGGCGTGGGACAGGAAGAGGCCAGAGCTCGCTGCGGGCTGCACGAACAGTGCGAGCGAACAGAGTGTAGACCTGTTTCCTTCGCACGGACTTGCCTTTTCATTCATTCATCGCTTCATTGCTTCTCGCACACCGAGCTGGATCTCTCGGGACTGCCTCTTTCTTCCTTCCTTTCGCAACTTCTCTACTCGCTGGTCCGCAATTGCCAACCTCTCAGGAACAACAACCACCACCTTCTTCTCTGAATTCACATTCGGGACGAACAGAGACGTGCAGGCCACAGTCTCGATTCGACAATTCACCAAACCGCACCTCGCACTGCTATCTCGCACGCTCGGACCTTTTCATCCACTCTCCTCGATTCCTATGCCATCGTCGCTCTTCAAGACGCTGCTAGCCAGCGCTGTCATGCTCGCTGGCGTGCTCTCTGTCCACGCTGCTGTAGACACAGGTGGATCATGCACGTGAGTCCAGCGTACCTGTGTCAGTGCTGTCTTGAGACTGTGCTGACATTGATTCCGCCACGACAGTATGAATGGCGCTCTCGCTCAGTGAGTCCCGTCTCTCAGAGCCTGATCAAATGGCCTTGCCCGCCCAACTGCTATGGAGAAGTTGCCCAAACGAACACGGTGCTGATCAGGTCTTAATGATTCCTGACTCCTCTCGCAGATGTCTGGGCTACGACGCTAGCCAAGGATGCCAGTACAGCGAGTATTCGGCTTGTGCTTCCAAAGGCTCTCTGCGCGCCCAGGGTACGTTCTACGCGTATACAGTACTATGAAGAAAACCCTGTATCAGTGCTGATCTACTTCATGTCTCTTGCACCAACTCTTCTCGCACAATTCCTCCGCTTTCCAATTTGCTGGAACTATCGTGACGCTTTGCCCCAACACTTTCCCCCCCACCTCTGGACCCTTTCAAACCGCGAATCTACTGCTTCGCGCGTACACAGCGACATGCTATTGTAGCTTCTTCCAGAATCAAGCCGATTGCTGGGGTCAAGGCAAATGCTGCACTGAATATCCAGCTCACGCAGCTGTCGCGACCGATATCTGCAAGTATGCGGAAGGATGCAGCATCAAAGCTGCAGGTCTCAAGACACGAGTCGCAGCTGGATGGGCTGTAGTGATGCAGACGTGCAACAACGAGTGCGTGACTACCTGTTTCCACTTTCCTCTTGTTCTCTCCTGCTGGGCAGACCTGGGAAAAAACTGGAAGGAGGTTTTTTTTTTTTGGTGACAATCACGCTGATGGGGTTGCTCCGACTTTTTGTTCTGTAATTGAACAGCTGCGGCACCGACATTCCTTGCGTTGGATCAGAGCCAGAGCCTAAGAATGGTCAAGACCCATCTGCAAACTGCCAACCTCGCTCATACTGGGACAATGGAGTCTGTTCACGCCACATGTGTGCAAGCTACGACCGTCATAAACGAGATGGCGCACTTGGACAGATGCATGGCCATAACGTCAGGCGGGCATTGTTGGAGAAACGGAATGCGGCGGGGCTTTAAGGAAAGCACAGCATCTCTCTTCGGCTTTTTACAGCTGTCCTTTGGCTGGTCCAGGGATCCAGCATGGAGAGACTTGGTATATCGAATAGCCGTCCAGGAGACTTGCTTTCAGGAGGGGGGAGATTCATTGGGATTTTCTTGATGAATGATCATTAACAATCTGTTTATCCACGTACATCTTTCACATCACTCTCATTTGTACACTCTAAATTGATGGGCAGCATGCGGCAACTTGAACCCTGTTCGCTACAATATTCTAACGCTGTCCTCTGCAAGAAATCAGGATCAGATAGCCTTGTGATAGCAAGTCTCTCTGCGCTGGCCATGTCAAGGCCTTGAAGCGTGGCTTGTAGTCGGAATGCTTGGATAGCGCAGAGCACGTGCACCAGGACCCGCTCTAGACGGGGGCTGGGCTTATGATGCAGGGATGTTTTGTGGACTTGTTTGTGCTTATCAGACAGTCTTGCGTGCAATCAGCCGGCAATCTGCATCAAGTAGAAGCTAAAAGGTAGTACAGGCCTTGTAGAGGGGATGATCGAGGAAGAAAGACAACTCGAGAAAGAAGTGCAAAGAGCCTGGCTTGCATCTCATGAGACTCAGACGCGGACTCGCTGACGGTGCTGGACGAAGAGCACGCTCGTCGCTGCGTGTGTGATCACTGGTCTCCCCTCCCTGCGTGTTATGGGCTGGTACGCTGTCGTGCTGATGCTCGCCTTGCTCTCTCTCGGCGTGCATGCAGCAAGAGCGAGCGACCAAGGCAAGCAAGGGCAGTCACAGCGCGACAAGAAGGCTGTCCACGATACATGCCCATCGCAGTCTCCAGCATCATTGTAATCTCCATACCACTTTGGCGCACTGATCCTATGCACCACCCACAAGGCAAGCACGATGGATGAGCCTGGCTGACCTCTGACCTGCACCTACCTATTCGCACTTCCACCCAGCCATGCTGTTGATCTATTCACTGTCCACCTTCACTCAATGACACATAGCACCGTCCTTGGTATTTCTCTCTCTCTCTCTTCTCCCTCTCTTCATTCATCCCGCAAGAGGCTCGGGCGGCCATTCCATCGACTGGTCAAGCATCCAACGACCAGTGAGTGCAGTGCCTGCACAGTCACAATACAAGCAGTGAGATTGCACAGCTGAGCACGCTACACGTCCATATGCACGCAGGTCATCCTGGCTGCCACCCTCGTCCACGCTGCAACGATGGCACACCCACCCACACCTCGACAGCGACGATGGAGCATAAAGAGCATCACAGGCAGCAGCAGACCTACGCCGAGCACTGCAGATGTCGACACCATGCCTGCGCTCTCTCCTCAGTCACCAAGTCATGCGCATCCCTCGATCTCAAACCCGTCATCCTCGCCCCTTGAACAGCTCTCATCATCATCGACCTGCGCGCCATCTCCTTCGCGGCCAGTCGGGGTTCAGTACTTGAATCCGACGCATCTCCAACAGCAGCAGCAGCAGCACGCTACGGCACATCGAGGAAGCGTGTATCTCAACCTTCCTGCGTTGTCATCCTCTGCGCATCCCAACTCGGCACCCTCGTCGAGTTTGGCATTCTCGACATCCTCGTCGATGGGAACAGCCACCCGTGCTCCACCGATGCCAGTTCCTGAAAAGAGCACAAGCTCATCTTCAATGCTCAGATCTGCATCTAGTCAGTCTCTACGCCGCGCACTCTCATTCGCCAAGCCCGCCGCCTCTCCCTCGTCCTCGTCGTCTACAACAACCGACAAGGAGGCACGCACGGAGGTCACCGCCGCCGCCGCTGCCCATTCTTCACCTCGTAAACGCCGGAAATCTATAAGACAGCTCCTAAGCCTGCCTTTGCACTCATTCTCATCATCGTCATCATCATCAAAGGAAGGATCAAAGACAAGCCCGAGCCCCAGCCCGACCTCTCCATCGTCGAGTGTGGTCGTTCCAAACGACTCGGTCGGCGCTGACCCGACAGCTGCTTGTCAAAGGTCATCTGCTATTGCGACGACAAGAGGATCAGAAACAGCAAAGGGAAGTGGGATGAGAAGGTCAAAGTCGATGGATGCGGTCGCTCTCAACAACACGCAGGGAGAGGCTTCGCTCCTGCCTGGTGGTGCAGAATCACACTTGCCGCCCGTGCCATCTATACCTGCGCACTTGCAACATCAACACCAGGCATCGCCTACCCGCTCGATGTCGATGCTGGCTCTGCCCTCGTCATCGATGACTTCAAGTCCAACAACGGGCATCCCGCCGACCTCCACTGCCACGCCAGCAGCGACCAGGATCACGCCTCGCTCTACCTCGACTCCATCCCTCTCTGGAAGCGCAGGCGCTTCTTCAAAAGCGCACCACACTCCCATACTACAGCTTCAAACGCCTTCACTGTCTTATTCGCCTTTGTTGCCCAGTCTCGATGCAAGCGACAATGCTGCCGACGACGATGAGAATGCGTCACCCGAGCACGCTCGAAACCAGCACCAGCATCAGCGTAGCACGAGCAATAACAGTATTGCATGCACTGCTAGTCCTGCATCTAGCATAGCGACGACAACAAGTACGATGCTCGCAACTCCATTATCAGCATTGGAAAGTGGAGGAGATGACGGGCGAGGAATCAGAGTGGTGGAGAAGAGCAGGGATGGGGAGGATGACGAAGACCTCTGCACGGATGATCATTATGGTCGTTCTTCGTTTGAGGTCGCCGATGTGGACAAAGATACGAGCAGGATGAAGGCGCTCAAACAGGTTTCTGATCCGAGCCATTCGCGCAATTTAATACTGCACAGCCTGGAAGAGCGTGACCTAGCCTCGCATTCGCTCATCACCGGCACGGAGAGCGCAGCGCAACTTGAGCTCAAGAGACCCAACGCCGACCACGAGCGGCTCTCGACTCGGACACGCTCTGCACACTCGCTCAATTCGAGACAACTACCCGACTCGATGCGCCTCATCTCGAGCAGCTCCGCCGTAAGGGAGGAGCAAGCAGACGGGATGGTCTCCGAGCAAGGGTGCTGGTCATCCGGACCAGCGCAACGGCTGGAAGAGGGGCATCTCAATGCAGATAGCGCCAAACTAGCTTTGGAGAACATCAATTCAACTGCTGCTGCTGCTGCTTTCTTGCCAACATCTCTCGGGCAGAATCGCTCAAACACGAGGCTGCCCCTCAGCATAGCTCCAGAGGATGCACAATCGCGCTCCTCTTCAAACGGCATGATGCATGCTTTCGACTTGCGTGCATCAGCCACGATGCATGATGAAACGCACGGATCTGGCGGCGTCCCTCTTGCACTTGGTTCGCCGCTCTTGCAGCGCGGTGATGCACACGACCAGGACGACGATGATGGGTACGGCTCAGAGACGCACGAGGGGACGCTCGAAGGTCATAGCGCTGTGTATGGCGACAACGGATCTGAGGCAGGTAATGAGACCGCCACGGAGTCAGCGGAGGAGCCCGTCATTTTCGAACCTGCATTGCGGAAACCAGGCCGTCCTGCTCCTCTTGCATCCGCTCAACCCTTCATCTCCTCTTCACCCTCGGCATCAATATCAGCATTATCGGCACCCCTCTCGCCTAGGTCGTCAGCCAGCCCATCAGCTGTCAAGTCACTCCTCTCGCCAGCGTCGACGCTCAGCGTGAACACTGCACTCGCATCGCATCGCTCGAGTTCATATTACAGCGCCACAAGCTCATTGTCGCCTGTTTCGCCGTATTTCACTACGAGCCCTCTGGCTTCTTCGCCTGGCGCAGCGAGGTTATCGCCCACGACTGCTGCAGCTACAAAAAACGCGCTGCCTGCTTCGTCGCACGCGTCGACTAGTGTCGCTTCGCCAGCTTCTGCTGGAGTGATGGTATCGCCTCGTGCTCTTTCGGCTGGAGCTGCTGCATGCTTGAGAATCACGCTGCATCGTCTCAAACGCGATTCCATGGGCGCTGCTTCCGCGCAGCCTGAGAATGTCAACATGCTTCATCTAGGAGGAAGGCGATATCCTTCGTCCGCGCGGCCTGTCTTGAATAATGCAAAAGAGCATCGGCGCGTCACACCAGAGTTGAGGAAAGAGATGGCTTGGCTTGCAATTACAAGGAAGTTGCAATATAGCAATCGTCGTCCGACACTTTTGCAAGAAGTTGAGCTCGACGCGTTTAAACACCTCGAACGGGCATCGATCTCGCCGGCTCCGTCGCCTGTTGACTCGACGCCACGGCTGGAGCACTCTGCTGCGCCTGGCAAGCTGCCACTTGTACGCGCGAACTCGTCGAATCAGCTAGCTGCGCATGCGGGCTTTATGCCTGCTCAGCAACGCGCGTGGGCAGCATGGCTCTCTCGACCGGGTTTTGTCGTCCGCTGCGCAGAGGTGGGCGCGCCGTGGACCACGAGCAGCACCGCGATTTCGCGATCGAAGCTTGTACACTCCGCACGCGCACGATGCTGGGCAGATGCTCGTCTTGCTGCAGCTGTTGCGACTCCTCTCCTGCTGTCCACTCCCGTTGCTTCCGCCATGTCAGCCACGGCGCGGCTCAGGCCGGCGGCAGACACCAATGTCGGACAGGGCATCGTCAGCCAACACATACCTGCACAACAGCAGCAGCCAAGGAATGACACTCTCGTGTCAGTCAAGGACAATGAGCAAAATTCGACTCGTCCATCGACGACGACACAGCTTGGCTCTGCTCGTATTGTTGCACAGGACCTGAAACACGAAGAGACTATGAGAACGGCTACACCGCTCAAGAAGCAGGCGCGCAAATCAGAGGCGAGACAGACAGCAGCATTGCCAGTGCAGGACATGCAAGCGGCGAATGTCAACAAGAAGGCGGCAAGCACAAAATCTGGCTTCGGACTTGGCTTCCTCAGTTCAAAATTCCGCTTCCGCAAGGACCGCGACCGCAGCAGCAAGAGCGGCGCTGTAACGGCCAACGAAGCAGCGGCCGACGACTCGGACTCGCCTGAATCATTCAGCAGCAGTATCAGCATCGTCGACAAGTCTACACCTCCGACGTCGACGTCGTCTGTCTGCTCTGATCAGGCAGAATCGCAGGTCAACTCAAAGCAGGCCGTTATCAACAACAATGTATCGACTTTGCGACCAGCCAGAGAGCAGCGACCTCCTGTACGGCCATTCTCGCATGTCCAGCACTCGTTCTCATCATCATCGTCGTCAAGTGACTTTGCGCCAGCTCCGCAGTCTGGCATACCCGCATCCTCGTCGTTCCCGAATCTCCCCCTCAAATCTGCAATGCGCCCGACGAGCATGCTAGCGACCGGTCGACCTGCCTCGCGCACGTTTTCGAGTGCAGATGTGAATAAAGACGCACTACAACTCCCCGCTCGCGTGGCTTTCGAACGACATGGTAGCAACCCTACCTCGCCTGTCATATCGCCCGACTTGCTCGTGCCGCCAGCACGACCGCGCGTCAGGGTACTCTCGCAGCCTACAACCCCTTCAAGTGGCATGTTGAGACCGCATAGCATGTTTATGCCCGATCTCGGATCGCGAGGCAGACCTGCGCGCGAACAAGCGCCCAATATCCAAAAGCGGCCCATGTCGCAGCTTTTGCAGCTCCCAAGCCCGACAGATCCAACTACAAGCAACTCGAGAGGCCTACAGCAGTGGCTTGATGTAGAGAGGGACAGATACGCACCGGCATTGCTGCTGCTGGAGCCTGCACTGCCTGCCGCCCAGGCTGACATGTCGAGCCCTCCGACTTTGCAGTCTAGATCGCCACAACCGAGTCCTCCTGCTTCGATGCCACGCAAAGAAGAGTCCGATGACGATGATGACGAGGTGCCTCTTGCAAAGATGAGAGCTTCAATGGACAAGTCCGCCTCTTCGGCTCCTGCGGCTGATCTTCCCGAGAGCCCAGCTCGTCCTCAATTACGCCAGATCAGGGCAAATTCGCAACCTCGACCTACATCAATGCGCTCGTCAATGTACCTCTCGACGTCTTCTGAAGCTCCACCTGCTCTTCCGAGCAAGGGAGACCGGGCGTCGCGAGTCTTTGGCGCGCCCTTGCTGGAAATGGACCCCCTTTTGCGGGCCCAAGAGGCACAGGCGAAAGCTGCCGTTAGAGAGGAGCAGATCAAGAAGGAGGCAGAAGAGCGTGAACTTGCTCGTCGAAGGGTGAGTGGGACATGTCTTTGGCTTGCAAAGCACGTACTCAGGCGAGCCACGACTGACTCCGAACACTGTCATGCAGGACGAGCGCAAGAAGTGGGAAGATCAGCGCCGCCGCTCGGCTTACATTGAGCAGAAAGCCGCAGCTGAGCAAGCCGCCGCTGCAGAGGCTGCAAAGAGACAATCCCAAATCTACATGCAGCAAGCTCTCATGCAGCCTCAGCCCATGTTCCCCACCTTCAACGCTCCATTTGTCCATCCGGCCTTCTATGCCAGCTACCAGCATGCAAACTACATGCCTTCGTCTGCCGGTGCTGTTGGCTTTGGTGGGGCAAATCCGTCTGCGCTACCCATCTTTGCGCCTCAGCAGATGATGCACCCGGACAGCATGCAGGCATATGGCGCGTACACGCCTCCAGCAACGCCGCCTCGCTTCCCTTCGCCCGGAGGTGGAGAACGTCAAACGCCCAGCTCGCGCGAGTCGTCACCAAGAGGCGGCTCGAATCGCTCCAGCATGTACTCGCAGACCGATACGAGGTGTGCCTCGCCTTCTCGCAGCGCGCAAGCTCGTGTCGTCTCTGGCTCGTCGCAAAACTCTGCAAGACTCGGCTATATCGCCTCGAGCGGGAGCATGCCGTCGTTGCCTAGGTTCCCTTCGCAACCTGAAGGCCTCATCCACCATGCTACTACTCAGGCGGATGTTGTTGCCAAAGCAACACACTCAAGACGCTCGGCTTCGTATGGCGGTCCAGCAGATGGTCCACTACCTCAGCACTCTTCGAGTGACCGAGGACGGCCGGCCGTGCCTGTCATGAGGGCTATGCCTATCCGGCGTCAGGAGGAAGAAGAGCGGATCAAGGCAAATCGAGGCTCGAGGGCTTTCCTTGCATGATATTTCTCGTATACCAAATGTGCAAATCAGCGCAAACAAATTGTTATTCTCGCAACATGTCTTTGCGCATAGATGGACTCGTACTCTGTTATTTTTTCTCGTGTTACTGCATCCCCAAACTCACATATCTCACGCCTATCAGGCTTTCATTCTTTCCATCGACACTCATCAATATCCTCGCATTTATGTAGTTTGGCACCTACTGTACCCCGCAGGCAAATGTTGTGATCTTGACGCGCTTCTGTAGAGATTTGTGACCGAGAACTTTTGCCTCGTTCAAAACAGGACGACAGAACCTCGCCAAGGGACGCGTCGGCCAGCCTTGCAATGCAGTCCATAGCGTCTGCACTCGAGGTCTCGAGGTCTCGGAGTCCGGTGATGGCGGATGATCGTCTCTGAAGAGCCATTGCATGACGGGACCACGCACTCACCAAGCGGTGTCGCTGTCAGGCTGCGTGCCAGCGCGTCCGTGTGTTCCCGTAATGCTTATACCGGAGGTACGCAAGGCCGCCCGTCTCGCCTTGGGAACAGCGCTGTGTCCAACGCTACATGTTCCGCCACAATGCCGTCTTGATGCATCCACAGCGCATTTTGTACCTCACAGGCTCGTGCTTTGCCTTTGCCCTCGAATTCGCGATCATCGCCGATGTGCCTGCTGCTCTGAGCCAGAACAGCAGCACTACCTGCCATATCTTCGCTGAACTTGCACAATGAAAGTCACAGAGCGAAAAATGGGGGCTCGAGGTATTGCGATGAGATCTGGGCTTTGCCAGTCGGTGCCGGGCAATCGATCGCCATCACTTCGAGTGATGACGGTAGTGTGAGCATGTCGCATGGCGAGGAAGAGCTCCTCATGGACCATGCGAGTCTGAGGCCCCACGTCTTTTGGAAATCCAGGCAATGCTCCGATGAAAAATTGCAAGGAGAGAGTCCAGAGAACCGGGGGCCGCAGGTGGACTGCTATTGCAAGAACCTTGTCAAAAAGATGGCAGAGCTGGTTCATGTACGTACGTCCGAGATGTTCTTCATCGCAAGCGACCGAGCAAATTCGAGGAACGAGAGTAGCGTACAAGGCTCTTCCGCATTGCTTGTCTTCACGAAGGCCGCGTTGATGAGTAATTTCTCCAGTTGCCCCATGTCCCCCGCGCGGAAGATCGAATCTCACCTCACTGGGCCTTTCTAGATTGCACCCGCACAACGAACGTCACAGATCAGAGGATCAAAGCCGGACGCTTGGCAATGAGGTCCGGAGCAGTCCAGTTGGTCTTCTCGCAGGCGCACACTCTTGCGTCCGAGGTACTTTCATTTCGCCTGAAAGGCTGCCTGGTCCACGACTCGTTGCGATTGGTCTGGAGCCGCTGCGGCTGCTTCGACGAAGTTGAGGCCACGACCAACGTATAGGTACGTGTTAATCGTGTCACCGACCAAGCGGGTCCTGGAGTCTCATTTAGATGAGCCAAGACATCTAAAGTGTTATCAAACCGAAAAAGCGACCAAAAAGGTTAGTGATGGGAGCAAAAGCAAGCAGCAAGTCGATTCAGAAGCTCTTTGAATACTCTGCCGCCCGAGTCTTCCAGTTCTCGAAGTCTTACACGAACGAGGGCTTTTACTCAGCGTGTCTTCCCCATTGCGTTGAACAGATCTGCCGGTGGAAGCGTGAAGATGGAAGTGAAGGACAGAAGTGAAGAGAGATCGTGATTTTTTTGACAAGGTAGGAGCCAAATCAGTGTTGTTTGGCAGCATACGATACTCGTGGGCAGAGCTTTCTTGCTCTGGCCAGCATTCCGTCAGCGGAAGGCCAAGCACGAGTCCCCCAGTATCCCAAGAGAATGGCATCGCAAGTTCAGAAGGCTGGTGTATTCCAGACAATTGTGATCTGGACTCCCTGTCAAGGTGGCTACTGTGTCTGGAAGAGAAGGTGGTGGTTTGCGAGTGAGCTCGCTGAAAGCGATCCTTTTACAGGTCCTCGCCATTTGCATATCCTCGAAGCAACCTAGCAAATGCCGTAGTCGTGTTGTCGAGAGCACAAATATCATTGACAGCTTGCAGGTATGAGGGCTTACTTGGTTGCCCTATGCCCATACACGCCGTGCTCGTCTCTTGACTCTCTTCGCATGATCGGACTCGAGAAGACAGTGCTGTAACGTAAAGGACCCTACGGAGCAAGCACCAGCAGAGTCTGCATCCAGCAAGGGATGTCCGACCAACTCAGGGTCAACTCGTTGATCTGGGCTTGTCGCTAGCGCTTGCTGTGCTGTCGCCGAGTGCGCTGAAGGGCAAGCCTGGCACGTCTGAGTCGGAGACGTGCACTCGAGTGGATGCGTTCTCTGTGCGTACAAGGAGAGCATTCGCTGCAGGGAGTCCACAGACGGACCGAACGCTCGTATCCTCCGTATACCATCGTGCCCTGCTTGCAAACTCGACAGCTGGCTGCCTTGACCGTGACATGTCCGCCAGTGGCGGACCGAAAACATCAAGGTAGTTCAAAACACGGCAAGCAAGGCTAGGCTGAGCTGGAGTCAATAAGCAGCTCCAAATACGTTACTTTGCGCCTCCACGTCGTCCCCAAAAGCAAGATTAGCAAATGCGTTCATTGTCTGCAAGATGCCTATTTCCGCCCCCATGCATGAATGGCATGTTCAACTGACTTTGAAAGGCTGAGACCTGTGAACCCGATACATTGCAATGCAGACACTCTTATCTTAACAGCTCAGACTGATTATATTATTTTCTTCTAGGTCCTCCAACTTCGACTAGACTACCTCAGTTGCACTGAAAAAGTCTCGACAGGCTTTGTTGGAGCAATTGCCCACAGACGCTTCACTCAAGACCTCTCCTCATATGTCTCGTAGGCTTGTTACACTGGTGTTCCTCCTTGACCTGATGTAGACGCCGTTTTACAAAGCGTAACGGAAAGAGCGCATGTTGAAATCCGTAATATCGGCGAATTCCTCGTTTTCGATCTTCTCGTGAACGATGCCATCTGCAAGGTGTGTTTCTCCGTCAGCCAGCTCTTCTGGGACTCTAGTCCGAAAGTTCAAAGCTTACTCGCTGCGTCCTGTGCGTCTCTGGCATCCCGTCGCTGGTTTGCCGAAGAAGGCGATGAGTTCATCAGCCGGTGGAAAAGAGAAAGAGAAGGTAGAGTGGTATAAATACCTTGTTCCAGTACTTGTGGAGCAAGCCCATGCCGCCAAGGGTGAAAGCGCCGAAGAGGATGAAGGCGAACATAGTCCTGCGTCACAATAGATGTATTAGCAAAGATCCTTGCTTCCCAATCCATTCAGATGCCTTGACATGGTACGACATGGTATCGAGCAGAGCGTAGACTCTGGGACCCGCTTCCAGAGCCTTTGCGCTGTTTTTTAACTCACCATTTGGCGATAGGGTAGCTCGGAGCATCGCTGGGTCTCTGCAGGTTTTTTTCGATGTACAAAGGATGAAACGTTAGTGGGGGTCTCTAGGACGTGCCAAATCGTTCTTACGAAGGTTTGCGGGCCAACTATCTGTAGCGAGTGGGACAGAATCGTCAGATAGAACCCCAGCTAGCGTTCAGTGATATTAACCTACATTTCCCACGGAGTACCCAATTTGGTACGCAGCGCTGACGGCTACCTTCTTGGTAGTACCACTGAACGACGATGTCATGAAGGAGATGATGAAGAGAACGCAGATGGGGTATTGAAGCCTGCCAGGGAGAAACAGCGTCAACAAATTTTGCCACGATCCTGGCCGACAACTCGATATTAATCCCTCACGTGAGAATATAACCTGCAAAAGAAAGCACGCATCAGCAGAGGTGCAAAAATCAAACACGACGGGGGTCCTCACCACCATACCGCGCTCCGTAGTTTTCAGCTGGAATAGCCAGCATCACTATGAGAAGCTCGTCAGTGGCAAGATTCTGCTTGAGACTTGACATGACTGGACCATGTGACTCACTGATGCATCCAACAGCCGCCAAAAGCAAGGTATAGACACCAGCTATGGTTCGACCAGTCCAGCGGGAAATGTACCAGGCGAGAAGCGTTCCGACGACCGTGCAAGCACCTGATCCAGCATTCAAGAGTGTACTCTGAAGAGTGGTGAAGCCGAATTGCCTGATAATTTCAGGTCCGAAAGCAGTGATACCACCATTGGGCAGACCAGTGCAGACAAGGAGAATGAAGACAAGATAGAAGCGGATGTCGAGGAAGGCTTCCTTGAGTTGAGAGGCGTTGAACTTCCAAGCTTCGGTACCAGTCTTGTTTCCTCGCACACGCTCAAGAGCGATGGCCTTCTCTCGTTCGGTCAGGAAGCCACACTCGGTAGGACTGGCAGCAAGGAAGAAGAATGCCCAGACACCAACGGCTGCGGTGAGACCTCCGTAGAGAATGAATAGTCTGTCTCAATCAAAGTAAGCAAGTACTCCTTTGGCAAATGCAGGATAGTATAACTCACCCCTGCCATTTGAAGCTGGGGGCCTGTGAGAAGCCAGCAGCAATGAATCCTCCGAAGATGTTGGCAAAGCCTGACGAAGCAAGAGTTAATGACGCTTTATGCTGCGAGTGGCATGTGGTGGACTACGAACCAGAGCAGGTATACCTAGTGAGCTGAGGTCAGCAAAGGAACGGGTTACAAAGGTTGTTCACAGCACCCACCAGATTGCAGCGCGAGTGACCTGCTCTTGGCGCGTGTAAAAGACACCCTGAATTGAACAATATCAGCCGCTTCTCCAATCAAGCTTCGAACGAGACTAACGGTCAAGTAGATTGCGACCGGCGCGGTGCAGACTTCGAGGAAGCCCAGGAGGAAGCGAACGACAGCCAGGCTTGCAAAGTTATGGCACTAGACGACAAAGCACATCAGAACTCTGTCATTGCTGGCGATGAAGGGGAAGAGCGGCTCACAGCTGCGTGGCAAGCAACGACTGCACCCCAGGCGATACTCATGGCACCAAAGTACTTGGCGATTGGAAAGCGCTGCATGCAGAAGGACACCAATGGCTGGCCAGAAAGGTATCCGAAGCTATAGGGGTACAAATCGTCAGCAAGATTTCCGAGAGTGTGGAGGCAAATGCGCTTACTAAACAATGGAGCCGAGCCAGCTATATTCGCTGCCCGTCAGGTGGCAGTCCTTGCGAATACCCATGATATTGGCGAAACTAGCAAGAGGAGACGTAGAGCCTGTCAAAATTGCATCCTCTGATTATCACCAGAACGGAGACAATGCCCACCTGAGCGAGTTCTTGTCCATGAGCTGGAGAAGGTAGAGAAGCCAGATAATTGGCATGATGCGCTTGTCAATCTTGCGCAGGACACGCTTGGCCTCTTCAGAGTTAGGATCGAATTCAACATTGTTGTGAGCAAGAATTGCGAGTGCTTTGTCCTTCTGGGCCTGCTTTGCGTCCATGCCAGGCAGTCCGGCTTCCAAGTGGCCAGCATGGCTCTACCCATGGCAATTGTCAGACCAGGCGATCTTGCTTCGCATATTCTGTATCACTCACCTTCTCTCCATCATCGCTCTTGTCTGAAGACAGCTCTGGTCGCACCTCTGGACGGATGGCTGTCGCGTCCATTGTCGACTTCCTACAAAAGGGTTGCGTCGGGGACGGGTTCGAAAGAGAGCGCTTTGTTCACGCGTCGGCGGGCCAAGATCGTTGTGCGAGGTCCAGGCAAGGTCTCGAAGGAAGAGAGACTCTCGAAGAAAGAGGTCGAGGGGAAAGAGAGACGAGCAGAGAGAAGAGAAAGGACACCGATAGCCCAGAGTTCTTAGACAGGCGCACCCGCAAGGGACTGGCTCGATCGATTATTGCACACGGGCAAAACGGAGAGGCGCGTCCGTGTCCAGAGGAGCGCGATAGAGGCCTATCATATCCTGCACCGGTGGTTTGCATTCACCCTGCTTGCGTGCAATTCACAGCGTGGAGAGGCCAGGTCCGCCGGTGTTTTGCGGTAAGCGGGAAGCGGGCGATAATCAGGTACGGGCGCCGGGCGCCGGGCTGACTGGGCTGAATGCCGAAACATACCAGACGGCCGTACAGAAGGACAGCAAGTGATTGGATGATTGGAGGGCTGCGTGACAGCTGCGGGATGATAGCGAAGTCCTGCAACGTGGCTGGTTTTGCTTGAGGAGAGCAGAGGTTCGACAAGTCAGCCCTGCTGCGACAGACTTCCAGGGCCAGTTCCAGGAACCCAACGCCGGTCCAGGGCTGAAGCACGCGTCATAGTCTTCTGCGCGACTCGGACACCCTCCTGCGCCCTCTCGCGCTATCTCAGCCGTCGTCCGCGTGCGAAAGCGCTGGATCCCGCCCTACCGCAGTCGCAGCCCGCTTCGTCGAGAAAAGCGTCCCTCGGCCACGCGTGACATCTTTCGGGGTCCTCGGAGCCCTAGGAAATAGAAAGCCTAGCGTCGTGTAGCAGCGTACACAAGGCAACGCAATCTGTACAGAGACTCCTTCTCTTTCAAGCCTACTTCATTGGCTGGGTCATTGCCGCAACGCATCTTACACGTCCAGTTTCGCTGAACACAATGGCAAGCACAGCACCCAAGGAACGCGTCATTCCAGTCATTTCCCTTAAAGGTATGTGCAGACTTTGTGTCTACTGAATAATGACTGGCGACTGACGGCCTCGCGCCCTCGTGCAGACTACGACAAGAGGAAAGATGAGATTACCCAGCAGTTGGTAGATGCCGCCGAGACTGCGGGCTTCCTCACACTCGTCGACCACGGCATCACCAAGGACGAGATTGAGGCCCAGTTTGCCGTCTCAAAGCGCTTCTTTGACCTTCCTCAGGAGGTCAAGGGCAAGACTCCTTACAGCGTCGAAGGTGTCCGCGGTGGCTGCGGCTGGGAATACAAGGCCCAACTGCGACCCTCGACTGGCACGTACGACGAGAAAGAGTCCTTGTGGCTACACCGCCAGTCTGACTGGCCGAGTGACGAAGATGTACCAGGCTTCAATGCCGACACCCGCAAGTTCATGGATAAGTGTGCTGAGATCTCGGATCGCGTGTGTGAGTGGTGGTGTGCAAGAAAGGACAGCTGCAAGTAGGAACAGGACTAATGAGGGCGGCATGCACACAGTGGACTGCTTCTCGGTCGCTTTGGGCTTCCCTGAAGACTACTTCCGCACAGCAAACGATGTCACCAAGCCGGACAGTCTTACTCAGCTACGCTTGATTCATTACCCAGCGTGCGAAAACACTCCCCCGGGTAGCTTCCGAGCAGGCAGCCACACCGACATCGGCTGTCTTACTCTGCTCTTCCAGCGAGAGGGAGAAGGCGGTCTCGAAGTCTGCCCAGGTCGAGAGAGCAGCACGAGCTTTGCGCGCGGAGACACCTTCTTCCCTGTCGAGGCGCATTGTGGACCCATTGTCGTCAATATCGGCGACATGCTTATGGCCTGGTCCGATGACCGCCTCAAATCCAACTTCCACCAGGTCCGAGCCAAGGAGTCAGGCCCGACACCATCGAGGTACAGCATGGCGTACTTCAATCAAGGCAGAAGCGACTTCGTGCTTCAGGGTCCGAAGAAGAAGTATCCTCCCATCACATGCAAGCAGTGGTTTGAGCAAGCCGTGAAAAGGAACTTCAGGTGAGCATCCAGGAGTCGACACGCCCGAAAAGACATAGCTGACTGTCTCTGCTCTGCAGCCAAATGGTCAAGGACAGCACGCCAGCTTCGACCATCGAGACAACACCGAGCTTGACTGCAGCTGCTTAAGCCTGCAAAAGCTTGGATTCTATTCAGGTGGTAGCTCGCGTCTGTTATGCATAAGTGTCTAGGTTGTAAATAGCCAGGATTGCGTCTTCACAATGTCTGTAAATGCATTTCACCCGCATTTTGAAAGTACTTGCTTCACTGAAGTACAATTACAATTTGCCCTGTCTACCTTTCGACGTCGCTGTCCGAATGAACTGTAGAATCATTTGTGCTTGCACTTGATCCTCTGTACCAATAGATAGTACATTGCTGAGATGATTGTGCTTATCGAGAACGTGGAAGAGCGGCAATGTTCCTGCGGGCTTGCTACGCGCACGATATTCGTTGAAGAAGGCGATGGCGGCGTCTGCTGCTTCCTTGCTGTTTCGGGATTGAATGCGATTCAGCGAAATTACATGGCCGTATCTCAAATTGAAAGCGTTTATTGACTCACACTTCCCACTTTACAGTCCCGATATAGACAGGAATCTGTGTCGAATCCCTGATGTGCAACAGAGTCAGGAGAGTGTGGTCACACAACGGTACTTTGTGGGCTGCTTACAGCAGAGGCGAATCATCGGGTATCCCTCTGAACAGTCCGAGCGGCGAACGTGGCTGCAACAGCGTCTTCAGTAAGGATCATACGGTGCGCTCAACCTGATACACTTACTCCCCAAACGTCCTCCGCATCTGAGCCAAAGTATTGCCTCAGTGTACGCTGACGAATTGGTCTTGTCCTATCGAACCAGAAGGGGACGCTAAAGTAGATGACCCCTGCGACGGGCGGGAATGGCTTGCTCTTGGCTTGTTCAGCGCGCTCTGGGTCGCCAGCTGCGTAGAGATTGCTAGCGATGTGTGCACCTCCACTAGAATGGCCGAAGAGAACGACCTTGTTAGGGGAGCCGTTGCTATACTTGCTGATGTTGGCTTGTATCCATTCGCGAATGTACTGGATATCGTCTGCGCCGCCCGGGTAAGTCACGTTTGGCACGAGCTGGTGCGTCGCAACGACGGTGACGATGCCGTGCTTGGCAAACCAATGACCAATGTTGCCCCAGCACTGTATGTAAACTCAAGATCAGCTGCTGAGAAAAAGTGGCCTTGCAAAGAGGTCGTGCACGCCAGGCTCACCTTCTCACTCCATGCCTTGTCCCCCGAAAAAAAGCCACCTCCATGCACAAACAGCAGCACAGGCTTTTCTTCGGTTGCATCTTCCTTGGGGTGGTAGATGTCCAGAAAGTTGCGGTCTGCAGGGCCGTAGCGCTCATGGCGAACGACTGTGATGTCAGGAGATGGTTCAGGATAGAACGGCTCAAAGAGCTCGCGCCATGTCTGCAAGGTTGGTAAGCGAGCGTCCGCACACAACAGTATTCAGAGGTCAGAGGTCATGCGACGGTGGGACCGACGAAGTCTGCGGCAGTCCAAGCGAGAGCTTGTCGGTCCGTCCTGTCCTAGACTCTTGCCAGCTCACCTCTTCGTCTCCGAGATTGAACTTGGTGGTATCGGCTGCAATCTTCGCAAAGAGGTCGTCCATGATGCTATCTGCAGTTCGGTGCAGGTTGACTACGGTGTTCAGTCAACAATGCAGCCTGCCGACGCGTCTACGAGTCTTCGCATCTTCGCCTCTGCATTGTACGCTTTTCGCCACCGGAGTGCGGCCGCAAATCCCGGGCTTTTCTTTGCCACCGGGCTTCGCGATAAGCGGGATGCAACTGCAAGGGGGCTCAGATGGGGCGCAGCTCGTTGGCAAGACGTCTCATCTGACTCGTTAAGCTTGTCGAGAGCTTGTCTTCCAAGGTGCGACCGGCTTGTGCGGGCGGAGCGGCTGGATTCTTCCGACCTTCCCTCGATTTTTACTTTTGGCTGGGTCCTCGTTGTTGCGCCCAGGGCGAAGCTAGAGCTGCCGTACCGACAACTTTACGCCCACGAGATGCTGACCAGGTGAGGGCGTGTCCCAATTTTGCAGACGAGACTCTTTGTGAATCTGCACTGACTCGCTACCTTGTCTTCTCTTCCCTCTTCCACTTTTCACGCCCTCAAACGGTATCTTGCACATCATGCCGGCGGCCACCAACATCAGAGAGCAGGTAAAGAGCCACCGAACACGGCAGAGCTGCTGGGTCATCATCAAAGACAAGGTCTATGACCTCACAAGCTTCGTAGACTCGCACCCGGGAGGGGCAGACATCATCCTGCGCTATGCGGGCAAAGACGCAACAAAGGCCTATGAACCGATACATCCCAAGGATGCTCTCGAAAAGTACTTGCAGCCAGAGTGCGTCCGATTCGCATTGGAGCACGAAAGGTCCGGCGCTTATTCCCGTGCCTTCTTCCGCAGTCAGCACCTCGGCGACGTCGATGCCAGTCCTTTGCCGAAGCCTCCAACTCTTGAGCTCATGAAGGCAGCTGCACCAGTTGCACGCAAAGCGCGTCTCACTTCCATGATCAGTCTTGAAGACTTTGAAAAGGCAGCTTCGGTGCAAATGGCCCCTCGAGCTTACGCATGTGAGCGTGATATTCCCTCTTTTGACGGGCTAACGAGGTAGCTGTGTTTGCTGATTCACGATGTTTGGCAGACTACAAGTCCGGCGCAGACGACGAGCTTGCCATCGAGTGGAATCGCAAAGCCTGGAGAAAGATTCACTTTCGGCCGCGCGTGCTCGTGCCAGTCGAAAGCGTTGATCTGCGTACGACAATATTGGGTCGTCCCTACGCTCTTCCCTTTTTCATCTGTCCCACGGGAGGCGGTAAATTGGCACACCCTCTCGGCGAAGCAGTCTTGACGAAAGCCGCGGAAAGGCACAATATAATGCATTGGCTTAGCAACGTTGGGGGTTGCACAAAATACGAGGTTGCAGAGGCGCGGAGGGAGACCAAGGAGATCTATTGGCAGATATACGCTGCGTGGGATCTGGAGAAGTCGGCAGAGGAAGTAAGAGAAGCTGAGAGGTTGGGTTACAAAGGCTTTGCCTTGACGGTCGACTGCGTTCGGACGTCAAAAAGGGAGCGAGATGTGAGGGCGACGATAATTGAACAAGAGGTGATATTATACAGAAGTCTATTCGGCCAAAAGATGTGTGCTGATGCGGCAATCGACAGGCCGAGGACGAGCTAATGGGCAATACCGTGCCAGACGATGAAGGGGAGAGCGATGCTTTCACCAGCGGTCCGGCAGTGACACGAGCGTGCGTTCCTAATCATCGTCAGAGCGAGAGCTAGACAGCTGACTTTCATCACATCTTCAGCCCAAGCTGGCCCCTCTTCAGCTGGATGTCAGCTGTCAAATGGCTCCGCGATCTTACATCTCTCCCAATCCTGGTCAAAGGCATTCAATGCTGGGAGGATGCCCTTCTGTGCATGCAATACGGCGCGCAACCATGGCTGTCGAACCATGGCGGGCGGCAGCTCGAAGGCGCCCCTTCAGCGGCTGAGACGCTGCTCGACATCCGGCGGCATTGTCCAGAGGTCTTCACAAAATGCGATGTCATCGTAGATGGAGGCGTGCGCAGAGGTACAGACGTGGTGAAAGCGCTGGCGCTGGGCGCCAAAGGCGTAGGATTGGGACGCCCGTTCTTGTTTGCGTTGCCATACGGCGAGGCGGGCGTCAGCAAGGCTATTCAGATCTTGCAGCACGAGGTAGAGACGACAATGGCGCTGATTGGAGTCACATCTATCGACCAGCTGAGACCAGAATACGTAGGTTATTACGTACTTCCTATCAGAGACGCCCTGTTGACCGACCTGTATTCTCTTTTCAGCTCAACACGCGTCGACTTGAGCTTTTGTTGTCGCATCTGTAGAGTCTTGAAATAGGGTGACGCAGGCATGTAGAATAGCCAATCAGCATTGTGGGTCCTATATCAGTGGGTAACCAGGTCCGTATTCCGTGCCAGCATGAGCATTCGGCATTGCAACCTCAGAAATGCGTGCAGCTAGTAATAGCCCCCACTGTCATCCTCTCTTCCCTCGATATGGCTCCGCCGGGCCTTTCTGCCTCCATGGCGATATTCTCGCACATCAAACATCTCCGCCTCATTTGTTTGCGTGCTCGCGTCTTGTTTGGGATAGTGTATACGTGGGCCAACGAACTTGGCATTATACTCGTGCATTACTTCTCGGTTGATCGTTTGACGGTCGGCCATGAGCTGCGTGAAGCTGTTCACGATTAGATAGGTCTGCAGGATTCACCTTCAGCCTCTTTTTCCGGATGCGCAATTCGGTGAAACAGTCTACCTGCAGCATGAGGAACGCTGCCGCTAAGAGGAAGGTCAGGAGATTGTGCCTGTCTAGATACTGAACGAGCAGTGCAACGGGTGGAGAGTATATACTAAGTAATCAGGTCACAACAAGTCAGACTGTGATTTAGCAGATAAGGTGATTAGATCGCGCTCACGCGAAGAAGCGCAACCCCGTCGTCGAAGGCATCCAGACCGACAGTTCTTGGACTTCATGTCGATCTCGCGCGGGCGTACCACCAACCCACAGCAATTTGAAGCGTGACCAGGCGAAGTGTCTATGATAGAGTTGGTACATCAGCCGCTGGTTCAATGAGCAATCCAATGCGAGTTCGACCAATAACATACAATGCTTTAGACGAAAGGGATGCTTTTTTACTTTTTGCCGGGTACTCATCGTCTTCATCTGACCCAGTCGGGCTTGTGTGGGGAGTGTCGAATTTGACCAGCTTTGCGTTTGGACTGTTTACTGGGTCCTGCGAGGACGACATGTGAGCAGAGATGTCTAGCAACCTTGATCCAACTTTGTGCGTAATTTACCCTCTGTAGAAAGAGTCGATATTGCCGCCTGCTGCTGAACAGCCAGAGCGCATTGAGCAGGCTAAGAATGATTAAGCTCCAGCAGATGAGACTTGTCTGCGTGCATATATGGGCTCAGCTCGCCGGCACTGAACAGTACAACCGTCGAATGCATCGTCCCAACTCACAAAACGATAAATCAACGTCTTGAATCCTCCCCACATCGCTATCCGTCCCTGCGTAGAGCGGCGCAATTCCTCGAGCTTTGCCTCTGCCGCATTTGCATATGCATTTGCTCTCCCGCGCGCGCCACTGTGTGCTGTTCGGCCACTAGACGAGCTCATTAAAGATGAAGCGCCTATCGTAACGCGTAGAATGAAATGTAGACCGAGTGTGGCGAATGCAGCTCTGCAAGGAAAAGCAAGGCGCGTCAGCTGAGCCTGTCAGTTGGTGAATATGGCAGGGACGTTTGGGACCCACGGATACGCATAGTCTTCCATCGAGTCGAGATCCATCAGGATGCTTTCGTTGAGCTGCAGCTCGTAGCGGTCCCACAGGTCTTGCGGCAGGGCAGCCAGACTGGAAATTACAAATGCTGTCAGAGGCAGAAACAGCATTCACGAGTCCATATATGCCAACACACCGCTGAAGCCACGACTTTTGCTGGCTTCTGATGATCCTTGCTGTGCCTTTACGGCGTGACGGAGTGCCCTGTATCGGTGTCTTGGGACTCTGTTGTGGTCCAGGCGAGCCTCCAGAGACGAATGGATCCGAAGAATGACCGCGACTGGGGACACTTCGAGACGAGCGAGGCGTGGTGTACGCGTCTGATGGGCTGCCTGAAGAGGTCGACGTGGATGTCGAAGCCATGGGCGGCGTGTAGGACGCTCGAGCTGGTCGGAGGCGTGTCACTGCTGAATGCTGCAATGGCGTCGAGAAGCGCGACGACGAAGAGGCTGCTGGCGCGGGCATGCTGCTCCGCCGTGATGAGGACGACGGCGTGCCATGACCCCGGCCATTGGGCGTGCTCGTGCTCATCGTCAGTCGTTGTTGCGGTGATGGTGTGGAAGCAAAAAACTCGAGTGCACGCTGGACGCCTCCACCTGTACAATCGCACTGAAAGCGTCCATTCACTTGCTTGCTCAACAACTACTCTCTTTAAGGTATGCACACGACACTCGGACTCTAGGTTGCTACCGACGCCTGCACAAAGTGTTCACCGACAAGACGTGTCAATTTCGCCACAAGCCATCGACGGCCGACTCTTCGGTCTATTTCTTGCAGCTCTCTTCAAATGTCTGAATGCATTTTCCTCGTCTCTAGTCGTCAATCTTCGGCCTCGGCGGCTCTTCCTCGCCCAAACCCTTTCCAGCTCCTCCTCCATTCTTCTTTTCCTCTATCATTTCCTGAATCTCCTCGTCGAGCTCCATCGAACTGCCATCGACAAAGCTAGGCGGCTCACGCTCGAGCAAAGGTTTTATAAGCGAGTTGAAGTATGTTGGCACGCCGGTACCGGGTGGTTTTCGAGATCGGACGAGCTCAAAGTAGTGCTTGTATACGTCTGGTGTGCGTACAATGCAAGCAAGGATGCCAGCAAGATAGTCAGCTTCATCGTCTTCGCCTAGACCAGATCCGCAGGCTGGATAACTTTGACTCGCCTCCGTCCGACTTGCCAAGGGGCGAATTGATCAAATGATCCGAAAAGCAAAACGCATCCACAATGCTCATTGCGCTCTTCCTGAGTTCGGCGCACAGTTCCGCGACCCGCGCGCTGATGATATCCATTTGCGCAGGCGTATAATAGTGATACTTGAGGAAAAAGGCCGCATTCTCATCGATGCTCCATGCGCCGTAGAGCTCGCAGATCTGCTCCAACACAGCCACCACCCCGTTGGATGGGTCTTCGCTCTTGGAGAGCTCGACCAGCGCTGAGCGGAAATTGCGGTAGATGTAGCCGGTGGAGTGAATCTGCGCGAGGCCAAATACACAGGTTCAGCCCATTGCATCGCTACTCCTGTGATCATCGCCCACCTTGGCCGCCACGAATCGCTCTTGCGAGCAAAGCTCAAAAGCAACATCCTTGCTCTTTCCCGCTTTAACATGCTTCTCAAAGTCTATCGCAGCTTTTTGGACGACATTAGCAGCGACACACCGCCATGCATCATCCATGACGTCCATGTCAGTCGGCTTTGCATTGTTGGGACATTTCGCCTTGATGATCTTTGGGAGGTCGTTGAGGTATGACACGCCATCGGCAACGCGCTTGCCAGCTTTGGACTCTAGATAGCTACCGATAAGCGAGCGGCCGGCTTGGAGTGTGAGAATTGTGTTCTATATCGTCTTTACTGTCAGCGGGAGAAATAGGATGGAGCTGCTGCAAAGCTTACATCGCCCTCCCATGAGCATTGGACTGCCTGATCCGCATACATGCTCGCGAGGTTGACATATGCGGAGTAGCCATGCCCTCCGCAAGCCTGCCTGCAGACTTCGATAGTGTCAAGTGCTCCCCACTGCCAAGCCATATCCCATCGCTTAGCTCTGTGGACAGGTCTCGAGCAGTGTAACATACCGTGCAGAATGCCTTGAGGCCCGCAGAAGTAGCATGCGTCTCCTTGAGCTTCTCGAGTACTTCCTCTTGTTCTTCTTTTGATGAAGACGAGTCGAAACCTTCCAAGCGCTCAGTGAGATCCTCATATAGAGCCGTCATCCTGCAGCTCCTGCTTATCAGCATGTCATTCTCTCTCACCAAACCCGAGCACGCTCACCGAAGAGCTGTGAAGCCCATTGCTACAGATTGCGCCAACAGAGGCAGCAATCTCCGCTGATGCAGTGGATAGTCCAAGATCTGCGTCTCGAGCTGTGTAAGACCAGGATATCAGCCTTGGACCTAGTCATCAAGCGCTATATTGTAACGGGATTGTACCGGATTGTTTCCCGTCTTGAACTGCCGTCGAATGACTGCATATCTCAACGCGATAGTGAGAGCTTTCTTGCTGACGTTACCAGCGTCTGCGACCATAGACACGCGACCTTGCAGCAATGCGCCATACGTGAGTTGCGCAAGCGGAGGTTCGTAGACTATGCCTTCGCGCGTTATCTGAGTGTGTTTTTGCAGCATGTACGCTCGGGGAATCCGGACGTAGGTGAACTGAGGGTCGGAAGGAAAAGACAATTGGAGGTCATGTGTTGGTTACGATGTAGCAGATGCGCCCCAGTGGGGCGCAGCGGTCCTCACCGCTATCCAGCCATTATCGATCCCATCTCTGCCCATCTTTTTCCCAAGATCGCCAATCGTAATTCCTGGATAGGTCGCAAAAGTTTTTGGATCTCGCAAGGGCACAATATAATTTTTGGTGCCGAAGCATCGCCCCTTCACCCACATCTGCGCGAAACAGACACAATGAGTAGCGGTGTGGGCCGCACCTGGAGGGAGTGACAGCGACTCAGACAAGGTGGAGGTGACTGCACGTCGCGTGACTGCTCACCGCCAATCCACCATTTGGTTGCTGAGACTGATGGAGTGTGAATAACGAATTCGTCGGTCTTCTCGTCAAAAGTAGCGGTTGTCTCTAGGCCTGCAACATTGGAGCCCTGCGATAAACGATGTCAGAGTCGGCATTTGCCATGCCTGACATATTGACATGGCCCTAGCTCACGTGCGCCAACTCGGTCATTGCAAAGACGCAGATGATCCCCATTGTCAAGATGCCCTTTTCCATCCAGTATGAGAACTGGTTTGACGTTGCTCCACTCCGGATAGCTCTGTGATGGGCCATTGTCAGTGCGCTACCAGCTGAGAGTCCGACCACGGGATGACGATTTTTCTTACCCTAGGCCAAGACCGAAATGAACACCGAAGCGCGTCCAAAATGCTGGATCTGCGACACCTGCGGTACCAGCGTATCAGTCGGCGAGGTCAATGTAACAAGGCAACCGACGAGAAGGGCAGAGCAGTTTACTGATGAGCTGCATGCGCTGCTGGAAGATGTCTAGGCGTTCGGTAGTGACATAATGGACCATAGAGTGCATCTTTGCCATTGTACGTTGCCTGATCTCATCCATTGACAGGTCATGGACATCATCCAATCTGAAATTCGGGTCTCTAGATATCTCTGTCATGAACTTCTCCTTGAGCACGACGTTGTGCTCTCCCCCATGAAGGGCGTATGTGAGACGACGCTTGTCGAATGGACAGTGCTGTCGCTCGGCTATCATTGTCTCGACGGGCGTGGGACCTGACCGGGGTACGCCGAATTGCTTCGAGATGCGGGTGGTTTCGCGTGGCTGGGCCATGGTGTAGGATCCTACGAGGGTGTGTGTGTTTATCTAGTTGGGTTGCTTGATGCGTTGTCCTGGTTGTTCGATGAAAGTAGTAAGGCTGCGTCGACCAGGTTGATCGGTGTGCAGATGCGATATGCGAATGCAACCAGCTGGACCTCGGGTGAGGGTGATGACCTGTGCTGTGTGACCAGCTGTTGGTGTATGTGCTCAGTGTGAATTCCCTGCGTGTGCTTCAGTCCCCAGTCGGTGCAGATGTGAGCGTTGCTTGCTTGCTTGTCCGGCTATTGCTCGCCGCCCTTTCACGGGCAAGCGCAGGTGGCGAGTGGCGACAAGCAGCGAGCGACGACTAGGAGCAGCTAATATCTGCCATGACACAGTGCATCACGGCATGCGTGCGTAGCCGTGATGCCCTGCCACAGTCCTTGACTGTGTGCTGGTCGCATGTCACAGGCGGCTGCTGCCATGGTTTGCCACCAGGGACACGGAAAAGCAGCACAGATGTTGCAGCTGGTAATAATGCAGGGAGCAGCAAGCGCAAACGTCATTAACACATCCACTCCAACCTGCAGCTGCCAGTCCCAATACTGTCCACCAACTCTCGACCTCGCCCGCCTTTTTGTCGATCGACCCTTCTTGCTTGTCCAGGCGACAATAGCGAACAATTCTATAGCACCACGGCGACAAGTACAGCAGCAGCAGCAGCAACAAAGGCGCACCCGTCTACACGCAGTAGTGATAGACCACGATCATCACGCGTGCTCCTGCTCGCCGCCGTCCTCGCTGCGCTCCTCGCAGTCGGACTTCGACTCATGCCGCCTGGAAGCACAAGCGTCTCTAGACTCGGTGCTGCACTGGCAACTGCGCGGTCAAGGGCGATCTACACTGCAAGGACTAGTAGTGCGCGCCCTATAATAGCTGCACGCAAATCAAGCCTGCTGCCTAGAATGGTGCACACCGCTTCCGGCTCAAATGCCGCCACGCAATCCACAGCCACGACGACTCCCCAAAAAAGCACCTATGCGACACTCTCGGACATTCTCTCCTCTTACACATCCACCACCGCTCCATCAGACCCCTATGCGCCCTCACTGGCACACCTACACCCCTCCCTCCTCCCACCAGGCTTTGAAAAGCCCTCTTCTTCCGCATCATACGCTACCTTTCTACCGCCCATCGAACAATCCACAAATGACGATAGGCAATACAGGCTCGTGAGGTTGGATAATGGAATGGAGGCGCTCATCGTGAGCGATGCGAAAACGGACAAGTCGGCAGCGGGCATTAGCGTACGCGTTGGACATCTGAGCGACCCGGAAAATGCCCAAGGAATGGCTCATTTTTGCGAGCATCTGCTCTTTATGGGGACCGAAAAGGTGCGTTTCCATATCACCGTATGTGCTTGGATTGGCGTGTTGCATGCTGATGGTATTGTGCCTGATCTTCCGACCAACCTTCCGAATCGCCACTGTTCCATCAATCATCGCATTCAATCCCATCGGCATTACTGGCAACGTCAATCAATGCCTCATTGTAAACGACCTATGCCACGGTCGCTATGACCTCTCCTACTCCTTGCATCTATCTACGCTCCTACACCGTCTTGCAACCTGCAGTACCCCGCCGAAAACGACTACAACGAATACCTCTCTCGCAACAACGGCCAATCCAACGCATTCACAGGCTTGGAGGAAACCGTCTATTATTTCGACGTCCACCCACCAGCTCTACCAGGCGCATTGGATCGGTTCGCACAATTCTTCATCTCTCCACTATTCAGCGATTCATGCACCGAACGTGAGATTCTAGCTGTAGATTCAGAAAACAAGAAAAACTTGCAAAGTGACATGTGGAGATTATTTCAACTTGAAAAATCTACATCTTCTAGAGATCATTGGTATTGGAGGTTTGGAACTGGAAACAAACAAACACTCTGGGATGATCCTGTTTCTCAAGGAAGGAATATGAGAAGCGAACTCTTGAAATGGTATGGCGAGAATTACTCTGCAAATGTCATGAAACTCGTCGTTATTGGCAAAGAACCCCTCGATGAGCTCACAAAGCTGGTTTCGGACACATTTGCGCCAGTCAAGAACCGCAGTCTACCGCCAAAAGTCTTCTCCGGCTCCCCATTCACACCCAAAGAGCTGCAGCAGCACATTTACGTCCAAGCTGTCAAGAATGTACGATCTATGGAACTTGCATTCCCATGTCCTGATCAAGGTCCGCTATTCGCTAGCAAGCCTGGCAATTTCATAACCCACTACCTTGGACACGAGGGAGAAGGGTCTATCCTCTCGCACCTCAAGAAGCTAGGATGGGCAGAAGCGCTCGGTGCAGGCGCAGGACAAGGTGCCACGGGATTCGATTTCTTCAAAATCTCCATCGACTTGACGAAAGAAGGGTTGATCAATCATAAAAAAGTAGCAAGTATCGTATTTGCCTATATCGAGATGTTGCGAAATACGGAGCCTCAACAATGGGCATTCGAAGAACAAAGCATGCTCAATGAAATTGCGTTCAAATTCTTGGAAAAACGCAAACCGCAATCCTATGTCACACAGCTTTGTTCGCAGATGCAACGGCCATATCCACGCCAATGGCTCCTCAGCGCTCCTTGGCTGCTCACGCAGTGGAATCCAGAGATGATCCGAGAGCAACTCGATGGGTTGCGCTTGGACCAATGCAGAATTACAGTCGCGTCGCAGGAGCCAGCTCATGGATTGGAGTACAATTTGACCGAACAATGGTACGGTACGAAATACCGCCTAGAGCCATTTGATCAAACTACGCTCCACGGCCCCGAACTTACCAAAGAGGCACATGAAGGATTGTCCCTCCCTCAACCGAATTCGTTTATTCCTTTCAATTTGGATATTCTCAATGATAAGACAAAAGTCACGGAATATACAAAACGCCCAGATTGCATTCGTCAGAATCAGATTTCGCGACTTTGGCACAAGCTTGATGATCGGTGGTGGGTACCGAGAGCTTATGTGTCATTTTACATCAAGAGGTGAGTCTAGCGACAAGGGTGTTGCGACTGTGTATGAACAGCTGAGATTGACGTGATTGTCTTGCGCCAGTCCCGCCGTAGATGCCTCGGCTTCCAGCGCAGTCAGCGTCCGCCTCTTCCTAGATCTCGTAATGGACGCAATGAACGAATACAGCTACGACGCCGACCTAGCAGGTCTGTCATACAGGTTAGATACCCAAGCCGACGGAATCATCATGACCGTGGACGGATACAACGACAAGCTAGCGGTGCTTGCCAAAGTCGTGCTTGAGAAAATGGCAAACTTCAAGGTCGACCCTGTTCGTTTCGAGATTATCAAAGATCAGATCAAGAGACAGTATTCCAATTTCAATCTTGCGGCGCCGAGCCAGCTCACGGCGTTTTATACCTCGTGGTTGACGCAGGATAAGGCATACCTGCCTGCTGCTAAGCTGCAGGCGCTTGAAGGTAGGTATGCAGAATGACTTGTATATACGCAGATGCTGACCCTTTACTGTTCGCATAGCCGTCACACCTGAAACACTGCAGGCATTCCTCCCAGAGCTACTTGGTCGGATACACATCGAAGCGCTCGCTCATGGCAACATGCTTGACAAGGTACGTCAAGCCTTCTTGTTCTCGCATCCAGAGCCTACAGCTGATGTTCTGCCAACTTTGCCAGGACGCCGTCAAGATTGTCAGTTTAGCAGAGCAAATCTTCAAACCCTCCGCACTAACCAAGGAGGAGAAGCAATCACCACTTGCTCTCTTGGTGCCAGATTGTGAGTGCACGCCCCTCGCACGCGTCCGAGACGAATCACAGCTCATGTAATTCGGTTCAGCTTCCAATATGATCTACAGGCTTCCTGTGCCAAACCCAGAGAATGTCAACTCGGGCATCGAATACGTGAGTGTGGCAGTCTGCTCAGCACATACTATCATCCACTGACCTCCTTGCGGGCTTTTCAGTTCTGCCATGTCGGGAACGACGGAGACGCACGCGTGCGCACCTTGAATGCCCTCTTCTGCCAGCTTATCAACGAGCCATGCTTCGATACACTGCGGACAAAAGAGCAGCTCGGCTACCTCGTCCATTCGTCTGGCCGCGCTAGCATCGGCATGACTGGTTTCCGCATCTCCATACAGTCGGAGCGCGAAGCAGACTATCTCGAAGAGCGGATCGACAGCTTCTTGACAGGCTTTGAGAAGTACTTGCTAGATCTCACGGATGAGCACTTCGAGTCTGAGAAGACGAGCTTGACGAATCGATATAGGGAGGACTACAAGAATCTGCTGTCTGAGTGAGTAGCGGCATCGGCAGATTTACGCATCCGGTTCTTTGCTGAACAATGCACTACTGCAGGACAACGCAATACTGGCTACACATCCACTCTGGTTACTATGACTTTGAACGCAAAGCCAAAGATGCCAGTCTTATCGAAAAAATCACCAAAGACGAGATCCTCAGCTTCTTCCGCGAGCGCATCAGTCCAGCCTCGTCAAGCCGAGCCAAGATCTCAGTACACATGCAATCGCAGCATATCAGCAAAAAGACCGCAGAGCTCGTCACCTCGCAATTGGAGAGTGTCGGCGTATCGTCAGCATCGCAGGAGCTCAAAGATCTGCTCGCCAAGCCTACCTTGCCTACCATCAGCGAGCTTGAAAAGGCAGTCACTGCAGAGCTTACGCAGCAAGGCAAGCAAGATCAGGTGGACAAGGTTGTCGCTACGTTGAAGGAAAATCACACACCCTCTGATCTTGGCAAGGGCAAGGAGATCTTTACCGATGGCGAGGCGATCAGAGCACGCATGAAACGCGGTTCACCAAGCGTGCCTGCTGAAGAGTACAGGGAGCTGTTGGCCAAGCTGTAAACGCTGTAGCACAATTCGCATAACCGCTAAAGATTTGTAAGGTCTAGAAGTCAATTGTATCGAACATCATCAAACACCCTTTATCTCTCTGGCGCGACGCTTGGGTGTGGAACTCAAGGCCGGCTTCAAAGTCTTGCAATTTGTTGATTTGCTCTATTCTGCTTTGTCTAATGCTACACCAGTCCACGTTTTACGGGCGTTGCTCGGGCCTCGATACTGTCTAGAGCTTCTGCGCCAATTCACTGACCACTTCGCGCACCCTCGATTCTGAAGACTTTCTCGCGATCGTTTGTGCGCGGCTTTTCAGTGCTTGAAGCGTGCCAACTTGCAAGCTTCCCTTGCTACTTTCAGGGCTGTATGCGATATTGCCCAGGGCCACAAGTGCGCGGTACAGCATTTCCGAGTCATCTTCCGCCAGCAGGGAAGCTACAAAGTCCAGGAGGTGCGCAACTGTATCACCTTGCAGCGATCCCTCAACTACAAGGACAGAGTAGTTGAGCGCGACCGTCGCGAGGGCGACCTTGCCGTTCTTGTTCAAGCCTTCAGGCACGCCTAGCACCGCTAGGGTCTCGAGCGCTTCAGGCGCGCTGCCGATAAGATGTTTCCTTCCTTCGGGCTTTGCAAACAAGTTCGCGACCGCACGCAGAGCAAGCATCGAATTCGTTTCGTTTTCTTTGATGGACGCCGACGAGTTGGGCGAGACATGCGAGAGAAGGCTGAATAGAATTCCAGTCTTTGCCATCGGGCCCGGGGCATTGAGCGCGATGACGCGGATAAGGTCGAGGACTGGAAAACGATGGGCGATTGGCCATTCCAGCAACTTTTCGAGAAGCGTAACTGATGCGGTGTCGAGATGAAATGAAGTAGGCGATGTCGTGAGTGCGCTCAATGTGGCTTGAAGAGTGGCAGTATCGGCATTGTCCATTGGGAATTCAGTAGCGGTACTCTGTGAGCGCAGGTGTATAGATTCAGCATTGAAAGGCAGGCATTCTCCTATTCGTTGCGAAGCAGGAAAACATACTGGCTGATCCGAAAGGACCTTGTTGAAGTCAAAAAGCTTCTTTTGAATCGCTCCCACATTGACTTGGGCGAAGGTGAGGGGCGTTTTCTGGGTCGACCTCCGTCAGTTCAGGAAACAGAGGAGACTATGAAAGCAGAGCCAAGACGTACATGGGGCAACAGCTGATTCGAGCGTGACGAAGCCTGGCTGCTCGAATTTCCCCACGGATCCCCCGAGAAGCCGCCTGTACCAGCGCCTGGCTGAGCAGCGACACCACCTCCTGCCCCTGCGCCGCCTGTTCGATAGCTCGAGGCGCCAGTATACGGGTCTACCGCTGCCGCACCGCCGCCTAGCGCGACGCCTCCTGTGTTCTTTTCGATGAATTGCACGACTTGATCGACGTAGCTTGCGGGCAGATCATTGCGAGTCAAGAAGAGCTGTGCGGCCTCGTAAGGGTTTTCTGCGGTTATCAGCGTTTAGTGAACCTGACATCAGGTTCTTGGGACTTGCGATTATAAGCAATTTATACTCACGCGTGGTGTTGAAAGGCAGCTTCAAAGGCGGCATCCCTTCGCTGACGTCTACGTCGAACACGTAATCGTATTCTTTGCCTTCGTAGAGCTGTTTCCGCCCCGATCCGACAGCATCGACTACCTGACCCACATTAATCCATTCCCCATTCGCCGCACTCCACTGATAGGCCTCTACGTTGCTCGTGACTGAGTTCTTGACCATCATGACTTCGCCTTCTTTTTTACCTTTCTTTGTCGTTAGAGCAGACTCAGAGGGCAGGTCAGACTTCTTCACATCTCCGATTTGCGTCGCTGATACAGATGAAGAGGCTACAAGGTCGTCGTAGGCTTTCAAATCAGCGGCTGATGCTTGTCGCGTGCTGTCGGCTGTGAAGATGCGGACTTGGGCGTCCGAGGAGCCGACGACGAGGTCGCTTGTTCCGGCAACACATGCGACGCTCCATACTGGGATACCCGAGAGGAGACTGATTCAAACGGGCATTGCTTAGAAATGCATGAGAGTATGCACCCACTTGATATCGCCGGAATGGTGATGACCTGTTTCAGGTCTCCCGAGCTCTTGTCCCACACTCTGACCGTCCTGTCCTCTCCCGAGCTGACGAGGTGCCCTTCGGGTGTGCACGCCAGACTATATGCGAACGAGTCATGTCCAGCTAGCGTCTTGAGCGCATGCCCAGTCTTGTAGTCCCATATACGAATAGATCCGTCATTGCTCGCGCTCGCAAAGAGGCCTTCGTCTTGTAAGAGCGTGAGGCCACGCACTGGCTGAGTATGCCCTTTGAACGTGCGTATGAGCTTGTCGTTCTCATAGAGCCGTATGAGCTGGTCTGCGCTTGCTGTGAGGGTGTGTATTGTGCCGTGCCGTGACGAGCTGGGGAGGATGAGAACTGCCCAGATGGAGAGCTCGGAGCCTTTGAGGACGAATTTGGGGCTACCCGAGTTGTCGGTGAGATCCCATATCGCTGCGGTGCTGTATGCAGCGAATGCATGCTCGTCAGCTACATGTTCCGCATTTGTGGAAGCTCCGCTGCCCACGTGTCCCAGCTTCCAGAGGCGAGCAGGCCTTCGGGGCCAGCGTCGAGGCAGCAGACGTTGGCAGAGTGGCCGATGAGCGTCTTGAATGGCTGCAGCCGTGCGTCTGCAGGTGGAGAGTGCTGCTGTCCCAGCTCATAAACGAGCATGAGCGAGTCGTTGCCACCAGTCACTGCGAGCTCGCGGCCGTCTGCAAGCACCGTCGAGACGACTGCGCCGACGAAGCCTTCGTGCCCAGCGAGCGTGGCCGACGTGCTCCACGTGGTGCTGTCACTATCTCGCTGCCAGAGTCGCGCTGTGCTGTCCCTCGACGAGGACAGTATGCGCGCTGGAGCTGCGTCATTGCTCGAAGTGCTCGCGACGCAGCGGACGTCGGAGGTGTGGCCCTGCAAGAGGGCTGATAGCTGTGTGCGTGTGTCTATGAGCTGAGTCGTGCGCTGGTGGTTCTGCTGCTCTTGCCCACCTTGTACGCCATGCTTTGGCAGTATTGATGCAGAGACAAGGGAGACGAGCAAGAGCAACGGACGAGCTTGTCAATACGCCAATTGCACGCACACACCAGAAGTACACAGCACACGCTATATAGTCGTTGCAGACACACACACGCTGGCAATACCGCACTGTTCAGCCTTGGTCTGCCGCTGACATCGCTTCCACAAAAGATATCGATTGCAGCTCGGAAGCAAATCACTGAGGATGCAACACGCAGGCAGGTTGGCCTGTCCCACTGATTTGTGCCTCTCTCTTTCCTTCCCATGCACGACGCTGGCCTCGAGTGACCTGGACCGGTGAGCTTCTGGCCCTCCTCCATGGTGTGCAACACCATGAGCCACTGGCAAGCTTGAAAAGCGACGGGCATAGAAGGAAGCACCGCTGCACCCGAGCACGACAATGCCCGACAGTCCAAGCATTGGCTACAAGCCAATACGTCATCGCAGACCTGGTGATAGCAGAGCACTCAGATCCCGGTTCCGGAGTAGCATCCTCGGTCTGCTCTGCCTCGCCCTGCTAGCCGCCACAACCTACACCCTTTCCTTTTCGCTTTACGGGAGATCAAGCGCACCAACATCCCAAAATCCCAACAAACACGGTTCAGACCCACTCAATTCCCTTCGATCTCAAGCGCCCTACAGTACCTTCTCTTGCCTGGGAGATGTAGAGAATGGCATAAACGCAGTGTATGCCAAGCCGTTCCGCTTTCATGTCTATCAGGATATGCCGAAACACCTCGTCCAGGACATTCTAGACCTCGCCGAGCCTTGGTGGAGCTCTGGATCAGCGTGAGCTTCAAGCCGACTTCCCGCATTCACTCCTTCGAGTATGCAAGTGCGCGACACTGACTATGTTTGTTCCAGCACGAACCAATTCATCACCGAGGCACTCATCTGGAAGTATCTCTCGCTTCATCCGTGTCATACCAACAACAAAGAAGAAGCAGACGCATTCGTCGTTCCCGCACAGACGGTCGCTGCCAACTGGCTTAGCCGGAACTGGAATTCGGCTTATAAGGGTCTTCAGGACGAAGGACATGCTTATATGACGGAAGGTGCGTGCAGGCTCATTCGGATGGACACCACAGTCGCGATCTCTGACCTAAACGACTTCTGCAGTGCTGAATTGGCTCCGAGCCGCGCCAACTGGCGCACGCTTTAAATTGCTCGACCACTACGCCGTAAGTATACCTTGGTTGAAGGGCATCAGGACTTGGCCCGACGAGAATATCAACCTGATTGGTGAGTAAACGGCATCTTTGAGAACAGTCTGACCGTGTCAATCGTCTGATCTCACCTTCGTCAACTCGCTAATTTAAGGCGTCGAAGTGCCGACGCGCGAGTGCGATCTGCACGCGATGAACAAAGCCGACTTTCATGCTGGAATGAGCGATATAACGCTACCATACCCGGATTTCGAGGCACAAGCGTACTTCACCGACGAAAAGCTAAAAGCGACCCGTAGAAACGCGACGATAGTCTTTGTTGGCTCAATTGTGCCTGATGCTCCGTAAGTGTGTTTCTTACACACTTTCAGCCTTCTTGTCTCGCTGACTTGCCATGGATTCCACTTTTAGGGTGAGAAAGGTAGCAAAAGATCAATTTGAAGCGTACAATGCCAAAATTGGTCAGGAACAGGCCATATGGTCAGATTTGACTGTGAGTGCAAGTCATTTTGAGCTATTTACTGGAGTTCGGCTTATGACAAGTTGTGCTCCACAGACGCACCGCGCAGACGCACATGTCGTCAAAACCCTAGTCTCGCTAGCTACCTTTGGCGCAGTCTTTCCCGGCGACTCGTACTCTTCTCGGCGCATCTACAGCTTGATGTTCGCAAACACGATACCCGTCATCATGTGCGACCGATGCATACTCCCATTCCAAGAATTCATAAATTATCGAGAGTTTTGCATCTTTCTCTCCGAAGAGAGGTTGATGAGAGATCCTACGTACAATATCTTGGAAATTCTGGAAAATATTCCCAAAGAGCGGAAACGAGAACTGCAAGCGCATGGCTTGTCTGCGAGAAGGCATTTTGTTCACTATGAAGGGCCGCCACAGCCTGGGGATGCTTTTGATATGCTTGTAGGTGGACCTCTCATACCTCGAAAGCGGGTTCAGGGTGTGCTGAGTTATTGGTCTTGTCTACTGCAGGTGCGCTCAATGGCTCTTAGGCATCATGTATCAAGAGGCTTCAAGGACATGATGCTGAGAGCCAATGGGGGTCGCAGCTGGTGACAAAGCATTATTGAGATCCTGCTGCCGTGAGGAGTGAGAAGTGTCAATTGTAGGTAATACTTGAGAGGTCTGCTTTCCATCTTGTAGCCATGCTGCGATCGAAGGAGAAGCACAGAAGCAAGAGCTTGAGAGCCAAAAGACGTGCAAGCTCATCGATCCGCCGACTGCACGCACACAGCAACGTACAGAATACGCTTCATGACACTGCAGCTCTACATAAAGTGGCAGTCTGCCACTCATCGACGCGTGACCTGCGTGGTTCTCGCTAGTGCCAACGATACTCGTACATCCCCATTGATTGCAATCTAAGGCAGACCACTGAAAAGTGAAGGGAACAGAATTAAGGAGGCTCAAAGATTCATCCATAGATTCACAGCAATTCTCCTGTTTCTATGCACAACCCTGCGCTGGCTCCTGACGCTGGATCCGCTGCTCATTCTGGCACCTGAAGTAGGCCGGAGGCTCTCGGTCAATTTACCTTCAGTTACGAATGAGAAGCCAAGCATGAGAGAGATGCTTCCGATACGCATCTCGGGCGGTGTCACGATGTCGGACGGGCGATCAAGTCTGTGGTCACGAGCTAGAAGCACGTCTGACTGCGCAAATTCGCAACTGAAGCAAACCTTCCATTTCGAGCATCCATAGATGGCAGCAAGTCTTGCATCGGCCTCTGTAGGAAAAGACTGCTAGAGACGTATTCTCACACTTTCCCACTTGCGGATGTGCTGCATCTCATCATCCGTACACGCGCGCAAATTGCCACAACTTGAATCCCTGTCCGCATACTTGTGCAGTAATATTGCATGCATGGGCTTGGTTGTATTCTATTAACGAATTTGAGACGAGGAGAACTTTGTCGATCAGTTGCGAGTTCTTTCAGGACGAGCTGCATTTAAACACTGGCAGGCATGGTCATTGTAATGTGACGATACGGGGTGGCGGTACAGGTGTGCAGCAAGGATCGCTATGGAGTATTTGCCAAGCTCTCACAGTCACCTTCTTCTCTTATGAAATGAAGGCCTTTGAAACCCAGGGCCATGCGCGTTCCCTGTTGGAACAGCACCACTCTGACATATCCGTTCTCCGTGACTTGTACCCCACTCAACACGTCGCAGAAAGTTTCGGGGTGAATGTCGGGACTGCGCGACTTGCGCTTGATATATGGGTCTGTAATCTTGGCCACGCCGCTGCCGGCATTGCGATATAAGCTGTAAGGCCACGGAGCGCCCGCTCGACTTTCGAGAACACCATCGTCCCAATTGAGAAAGTTTGGATTGGTGAACCAGGCCAGGACTGTGTACATACCAGGGGGTAGCACCAGATCGCAGTTGATCTGTATTGTAATCAAGATTCAGAGCTGCAATCTGCGGCGCCGAGATGTCCAGTTGTCTAACCGTACCTCCATCCAGTTTACCTGCTGGCAGATGGCATGTGCTTTGTGTGGGGCTTGAGGAGGTGATGTAGGACGTGGCATAAGACTGGGAGCAACACTTCGGAGCTCGTGGCATTTTTGTGGCGCTGGCGTGCTGCCAGGACAATCTATGAGATCTGCACTTGCTATACGAGCTGGCTCGGGAAGGGGGTCTTACGATTCCATCAACTCCCCTGTCACAGAAGAGGTCCATTGCCAATAGCGTGAGCCGTCGGAAGCCAGCCAAGGGGAGGAGGATTTCAAATGACGGGTCACATCGCTTGGGGCGTCGTCTGCAGGCCAATAGCCAGAGGAGAGACCCCAAATGAAGCACTCGTCGGGGAAGACAGTGTAGATTATAAGAAGACGCGAATCTGTGCAATGCCAGACAAAAGGTCCAATAAGCAAATGTAGTTCTAGTCCGCGTATCGTGAAACAAAGTCTACCTGCTTGCAGCGCTGGCTGTAAATTGGAACGCTCTTCCTCAGCATTGATCAAGAGTAGCGCCCTCAGTCTGTCCACCTTCTGAGTAAGGAAGTTTTGCCTTTCGACGATGTTTATGCGATGCGCTTGAGGCAGAACGTATAGAGCTTGTCTGATATGATGCATTCTCTCGCGGCCTAGCTGCAGCCGAGGTGGGTCCCCTCGGGAGACGCCTAGGGTGTGATCTAATCGGCAGTATGCGCATCTGGTTTCTCCAGGGATGGGTGTGTCTCCGCAGACCTCAATGCTGCATCGCCTATTACAGATAGCTTGCGCGGCCATATTCGTCGTCAGGTGCTACTAGTATTGGACAGATACGGGCACGAAGCCTCACGTATGAAATGAGTGGCGGCGAGACCGGCTTTCGGTTGTCCCAGGATCCGGCGGCGGAGAGCTCCGGACGATCATTGATCGAGTTGGGGCAGGCAGCGAGGAGCATTGCTTGTCTTCTGCCCCAGACCATATCATTGGCCATGGATGATGGCGCAGTTCCGGCAGTATATAAAGCGCTCCAACATGGCCTTTCTCTCTCTCTCTCTGCTTCACCCTCATCGGTCTTGTTCGCCCAGCCAACAGGTCAGTCCCAACGGTGACCTGTACTTGCCAACATTGAGCGAGCTTCAACTGACTACTTCTCTGTTTGCTGCCATGCCGCTCTATCGACCGCGCATGCCCCTCATTGAACCTCAATCTGCCATGCCACCACCTTTCATCCTCAGTCTACGCACGATATCTGCCAAGCCTCGCGATAACATGGACGACGTCGCTTGTGCCATCTCTGCCTTCCTAGAGCTCCTAAGCGAGACTCGCAAGATCTACCCAGGCATTCAGATCCCCGACGCTTCGATCCCATTCACAGACTGGCCTACAGATGTTCTGATCGAGTTCAAGAATTCCCTTGTCGGTCCTACTTGTGCTCCTGCTAGACTTGGATTACAGCTGATGCTTGCTTGCCCTTTCAGGATGGCGACCTATTCGTTACAGCACTGGAGACTGCCTTGGGAGGTAACACTGAAAGCTACCAACAAGGCAAGTACCTGCTCGAGCTCAAGAAAAGCATCGAGAGCGTACTGGCTGGTCAGGTATGTTTGCTAATTGTGGCGGAAACATCCTCAGACTGACCTGAAGGTATACACAGGAGCCTGCTTACCGCACATTGAGCGAGGTTGTTACGAGCGGTGTCGGCTCGGTCGCAAGTGATGGCGCTCATGCCCAGGCTGCTGCTGGTCAAGCCAAAGCTGGAGCAGCTCAAGTCAAGTCTGGCGCCGCTCAAGTGAAAGCTGAAGCTGCTCAAGCCAAAGTCGGAGCTGTTCAGGCTAAAGCCGCGGCTGCTCAGGCCAAGGCTGGAGCAGCTCAAGTCAAGTCTGGCGCCGCTCAAGTGAAAGCCGAAGCTGCTCAAGCCAAAGTCGGAGCTGTTCAGGCTAAAGCCGCGGCTGCTCAGGCCAAGGCTGGAGCAGCTCAAGTCAAGTCTGGCGCCGCTCAAGTGAAAGCCGAAGCTGCTCAAGCTAAAGTTGGAGCTGTTCAGGCTAAAGCCGGCACTACTCAAGTCAAGACTGCTAGGGTTGGTACCACCACCTCGAATTTCAACCACAACTCGGCCAGGGTTCTTCAAGGCGGCAGTATGTTACTTGGTAGCATGGAATCCTATCGCTCTGGTCAGACGTACGAAGTAAGCCACAGTATCTCTGCGCTTACTTTGTCCATCTTTGACGCGTCACTAGGCCCGATGGCAGGCAACGAGTGGCTGGGGTTGCGCTGCTATAGTTACAAGCGATGTCGCACGGTTTGCGATCCCCGTCACTATCGGCAGCATAACTGGCAATCCCATGATGATAGGCTCAGGCTTCGTCAATGTCGCTTGCAATCTCGGAGGCAGAGCCAATGTCAGTCCGAGACCATACATACGACAAGACCTTGCAAAATAGCTGAGGTCGGATTGCTTGCAACATCAGCCCAATCCAAATGCTCAGCCCACGCTCGTTGAAAGGGCAGCATCGACCGTATGCACATATGCTGCGATTGCATCCTTTATCAGTCCAGTTGGAGTAGTCGGAGCTGCTATCGTGCACGGTGGATACCAGTTTGGCAAATGGTTCTTCACCGAATGACGGCGCGAAAGCGAAGGGGGCTCGAATGGCATGCGTAACAGGGCGCGGAGGTTGGCAGACAACTCAGAAAGGAGATAACATATGTAAATAGCGGGACTTTAGCTTATGTAGAGCAATTGAGGGTCAAATTTGGGCTTGCATTTACTGCAATGGTTAGTCGCTGCGAGGCACATGACCAGGAACTGGACTCAAAATTTGGACAGAAGCGTGACTGTGCCGTCCACTTCACTTCTTCTGGCTCTCACTTACTCAGACAACGCGTCAGCCCATTGGCTCCCTCCCTCATGCAACTGCTCTGCCGCTTGCGGCTTCATGAGCTCGCCTCACCAGCTGCTGCCTGTCGCGTGTCAAAGCACCTCAGAGCACGAATTGCCGAAGATCCTCGTCACTCGTGGGCTATATATGTTGAGAGGAGAGACCTGAACTCTGTCGCCAATGCAGCTGATGATGCGGTATCTGACTCGGTGGCTTTGTGGTGCGACCGGAATTTCTCACTGCCTCTTCTAGACGATCCAGCCCTTCCAGTGTGTTCGAGTCAACAGGCTGCATGGCTGTTTCGTCCTCGGTTTCCTGAAGTAGATCGTCAGATGGGGATCAAGCCAGTCACGATGTTGCTTGAGCGACCTTACACATCACGCTATGGGTGGTATGCGCGTAATTGATCAGGCCTTGTCGCAACGGCGCCGGTAACGCGCGAAGCAGGCTTGTTATCGCCATGTGCATCATTGCTTAATGTCGCTGCAAGATGTTCAAAGCCAGTTGCGTTGCGTTGATACACGATTGTTCCTGGAAGTTTCCGCTCACAAGCTAGCACATTTGGGATGATGTCACGAACGATATAGCCTTGAGTACGCCGTGCTAGCCCATCTATTTGTATTTTCGGTTTGGGCGACTCCAGAGTTGAGCACTTGCACTTCGCTGGCCTCAGCTTCGGTCACTAGGATAGCTCCCTCCACTTGCAACAGATCTTGCATATCTCCGTCCTGCTCTTCACTGACCATCGATACTTATTGCTTGCCGGACATCGCATCGTTCCAACCCAGTGTCTCCCATGTTTCGCGCGTTCGCTCGATGAACGAGATGGCAGGCCTGACCCATTCTAGCCACATCTTCAGGGCATCCCCTTTTCGGGCACTCTTCATGAAATGTGAAGCTTCCACGACGAGCTTGCGGGACAGCTTGCGGGACCAGCATCGGGATAGCCTGCTATTATTCTACCACCTTTGGCCTGTGGACCTGTACTGTCTGCCTCGAAACGGATTGCTGAGTAGCCATATGTCGGCATTTGTGGGATGTAAGCCGGATACTTTGAGCAAGCACGCGCGAGACCTCTGCCGTGCTTTTGGAATCGCGAACGACATGATTGTTGTGTGCTCGCTGGAGCCTTTCTGAGCCAGGTGTCTGGTTGACGCTGCTGGAGTAGAGGGCACAGATGTGGCGAGAAATGTAATAGTCTGACTCAGTCGGCCTGCCTTTGAGGTCCGCGAGGAGTATACAGAGTAAGCATTCTAGGCAGATGGATCATATGAGAGTGTGCCTACCAAGCTTGTTTGAGCGAATCCTGCACGGTTGTTGGAGCTTGTTCAAGCTTGTTCTCGTCTTCTATGTATTGAATCCAGTCTGCATTGTCGCTGTCTCTGCGGACGAGGGCAATCTCGAACGCTGTCCGACGCTTCAATATCTCGGAGATCTCTCCCTAGCGAACATGGTAGAACCATTAAGCATTATTGCTTCCTACTAGTTTGCCTTGACGGCTTGGGGATCTGCGAAAATTGTAGGTCTTGGCCAACAAGGTACTGTCACCTCATCCATTATCCGTCTATGACCAGTCAATGTTCCTCTTGGGCGGCAGCGTAAGCCCCTTGCGCGCACATTGTCAACGTCGAGTCGTCAAAAAGCAAGCTCGGCCTCAGCTGCGCATCATTGCAGCGCTTGTCCCTTGTCTCCTCCCAGCCATCAATATGAATCACCACAACTAAGCATAGCTTCGCATTCACATACGTGCTACTGCGTACCTATTACGCATCTCCAGGTCCCCCTGCTCGCACACTGCCTTTACCCACGCCAGGCCTTGGCTATCTACAACGCCACTACATCGAGTCTACGCAGCTGTTCTGCAATCCTGCTGCTTTCGGACAGCAGTCACAGTGAAGCCTTAAGAAGACGCTGTAGCCAGAGCTGGCTATAACGATGGCATCTTCGTCTGCTGCCTCTCCTAGCTCAAATGCAAGTGCGTCAGTGGCGGATACTCCGAGCGGACCCTCCGAAAGCGAGACAGCTGCATCTGCACCATCATTTCCGGCGACTTCAAGCCCAACAGTCTCACAATCAGCCATTCCAAGCCACTCAACGCTCCTCTCGCCAGCTGCCAGCCTGCCAAACGCGCCATCCACCTCCAGCTCGCGCAGGCCATCATCTTCCGGCGGCTACGTCTCGCGAGTCTCTTTCGATGCTCTGGGCGCAGCTAGCGGCAGTGGAGGCGGCTCTGGAGGTGGTGGAACAGGCTTGGAGCATTCTTACACCCTGCGAGCGACAACGAGCGCCTTTAGGCGGACTCGAGAATCGCGCACTTTCTTGGTGGCCACGGACTTGAATGAGTATTCTATGCATGCTTTGAATTGGGCTATTGACAAACTCATCGAAGGTGAGTTCGGGATTATGCACATTACTGCCCTTGAATGTAACGGTGAACTATTGTGATTCTTGCGCTTGCCTTGGACAGACGGAGATGAGCTCGTCGTTCTCAGAGTGCTGGACCCATCAAGCTCCTCCATCTCGCTGAGCAAAGCCTCAGTCATCGAGCTTGCAAAAGAAGAAGCCACCTCACTTCTTCGCACAGTGACGGAGCGCAACTCGTATTCTGCCTCCGCCTCCTCTGCAACTCCAAACACGAGCACTCCGCCAAGTAGCACCCAAAGTAGCGTCAGCAACACCGACGACGCCGACCTGCAGCCCATCAATGAGATCAGCATCACCATCGAGCACGTCACTGGCAAAGTGCACGAGAGCATTCAGAAGCTCGTCGCTGTATATCGGCCGGACAGCTTGATCGTAGGCACTCGAGGGCGCTCAGATTCGCTCATCAAGAGCGCCTTTATAGGCTCCGTCAGCAGATACTGTGTCGCAAATTCCAAAGTACCCGTGATTGTCATCAGACCTGCTATTAAAGTACGCAAGAGCTTGGATAAACGAGGTCAGAGACAGACGTACCTTGACATGGTCGAAGGACCCTCGAGGCCTGGCAGCAGCGCCGGACCTGGCGGCAAAGGCTCGCGAGTGCCTGATCACGTATAAAGCAAGAATGTATGCCAGAGCTGATACCAATGCTTGTCCTGCGACTATAGTACTGGCCTCGGACTGCCGAAATCGAAGACCATGGACAATCCGTCGAGCAGTAAACCTTCAAGCAGGAACAACTCGCCAACACGGCCCAAGTAAGCTTCAGCATGTCTGGCCGTCATAGATGCGTCATACTCTCCACCAACATCAAGGCTTACATGGAATTTTTGCACCAGATCTTCATCTGGCAATCCTTTTGCAAAGATACCGCTGTCAAAGACCAAGACGCTGTCTTGAGGTCGGGCGCAGCGTTATTCTGGGCAGTGTCTTCCCAGACATCGACGCCTAGTCCTTTCATTCCGGGCTGGTCCCCGATGCCGTGCTTGATGCCGGTATTCAGCAATGTTGTTGTACAGTACCCGGTGGATTTGAGTTAGCGCTGACCAGCACTTCTGGCATGGAAGAGCATCACATGCTTCTCTGTCAACCCAAATACACATTGATCTTGGCAAATTTGTAGGTTTTGGAAAGCTGGACTTCAGGCAATCAGATTCCTCTTCTTTGAGGTTCTGCAGCTCGAGTGTATCGAAAAGATCTAAAACGACAAAATGGCAGCAACTTCCCACTGCTTGCACTACTAGCACAGACTGCTGAAACGAATGCACTCTGCCAAAACGATAGTGGGGACGATCATCATATTTTCCGATGATGAAAGACCCTCGCTCGTGTGTGAACTTCCAAAGGGCGCAAAGGAAGGCGAAACGTTCATGCCGCTGCCGACACTGCCTGCCCACCTCCACCCGACAGCTGCTGAGACGACTGTTTCGTAGTCGATTCCTTGAGGGCCAAGAGCTGCTTGCTTCGGAATGCTTCATAGTGAATGAGCGCGGTCGTTTCAATGAGATCCTGGAGGTGAGTCCTGTATCGACAACAGAGCGGGGGTAAAGAAGTAAGTCAGCGCAACGTCACAAAGACAAGCAATTAAAAGGCGAAGGTAGAAAGCCTTGCAACGCACCTTGTGAGGAAGTTGCGAAGATAGTTGAAATCGCAATGCTGTTCATTTTCGACATTGATGACGCTCCACTTGTTCTTTCGGCCTCGGACTGGTTTACCGTCGATGATGACGTTGCGTTCGCTGCCCACGACTGCGAATGGGATGAGGGACTGGAAAAGATGATACAAGTCGAAGCGTCAGCTCTGAAGCTTTTTCTCGTCTCGGATCAGCAATGCCATTAAGGAACTGCGCTATCCCTCGAGAATAGCAGCACGGAATGTAGTGGAGAGACAGTTACTCACGCGAATAGCATCATTGAGCTGCGTCTCGTCGGAATCATAGTCTTCGCTATCAAAGGGATAGCTTCGAATACCGTGGTAGGCCATCTCGTTTCGGATCTTGAGCATGAGCGCAGGGAAAAGAGGCGAGAAGCAGCACAAGAGCGTCAGCATTGGACTAAACTTGCACAGCACCAAGCCTCGGTCGCTCCTTCCCTGCGCTGTTTGCTCGCTGGCACTCGCAGCACACTCGCTTCGCTCGTGTTTGCTCGTGTACAGGCGGGCAGACTCAGACTCACCGTCTCTTTAAACTTCATCCTCTCATCAAGCGTCAAGCTATCCGCTTTTGCAATAACCGGGACGACATTGACGACATCTGCCAATTTCTTCATGACGATGATATCAATAGGTTTGAGAGAATGTCCAGAAGGTCTTATAAAATAAAGACAGCAGTGGATTCGAGAATCTACAATTTGACGATCTCGCATTGCTGTGAGTTCTTTGCGCAGATAAGAGGAATGTTGGTCTTTGATGTATTTGATGATGGGGTCCCAGCTGTGCACAGACGGTGGAAAGAGATGAGTGTAGGATCAAGGTGTGCAAGGTGTGGTATGGTTGTGATATAGGCAGGTCGAAGCAGTGCGTCATCCAATGTTGCAGCATCGGCGGACGCGGCCCACGTTTACGATGCGCGCAAGAGACGACGCCAGAAAAGTACAGCAATGCAATCTCAGCCTTTGAAACCTACAGCATGCCTCTCAAGCCTGACAAGCGCACGCACCTTCCCTCATTGTTGACAGCATCTCCAAACCCAGGCGTGTCAATAATGTTAAGCCTAAGCCTGACATTGTTTTCCTGGACGACATGCGAGACAGCATTGATCTCTACAGTCTGTCGGATCGGCTCGTCGTGCTCCATTCTTCCTTTCGAGTCCAAGAGGTGGGATGCGAAGATTGTATTCACAAGTGTCGACTTGCCGAGTCCTGTTTGGCCGACTACCATTACGTTGAATTGGAAGCCGCGCTTTAGGAGTTTGTGTTCTGTGGGTTCATTAAGCAGGTGATTTGTGGGATTGTATTGGGTGATATGGAGTCAATGTGTGTATTGATGATTATTGCCAGTATGGTAAATACGGCGAGCATTGAGCACGCGCACAGGGCGTTGCGCGAATGTGAGTGAATGTGACCACCACGAGACGAGGAGAGGGGACAAGCAGGCATAGATCAGCATGGCCTGTCCATGTGTATTGCGACTGTATGCATGCACCCACCAATCTGCTTTGTGATGCTGTTCGCGATAGTTCAGATATGGAGTGGATGATTCCATCAGCACGGGGCAGCATTCGCGCACCTCGACTCGCAATGGCAGCATCGACGCAGCAGCAGCAGCAGCGGCGGCACACTGTCGATATCACACGCACCTATCGAACCCCACGTATGCGTTGAGTCGCGTAATGTCGCCCTCTGTCCCGCCCTGTGCCATTGCTGGCTGCGCGGACAGTGCAGGCGTGGATCCACTGGCGGACACGGGGGATGCGACGTCGGGCGTGGCCATTGCGGACATGGCGTGTTGATGGGGCAACTACTGTCAGTAGCAGACGCTCCCTGCTGCTGCTGTGAGGTATCGCAACGAGGTCGAGTGGAGCAGAGCAGAGCTGCGTGCCCATGGCTAGCTGCCAGCTGGACGAGGGCGACGCGAAGGGCGCACAACGAGGGGAGCGGCAAGGGCAGACAGGCAGCAGGGGAGAGGGCCAGCAATGTTACAGAGACTCAGACCAGCTTCCATACTGTACTCCTGCTGCTGGCCATTCTCTTGCACTTGTGCAGTGTACAGATTCCAAAAAAAAAACGTGACCAGCTAGGCGGTGGCAAAAGGTCCATGGAGGAGGGGACAATTGACATTTGCTATAGTGACGAGGCACATGCCCATGCTGCTACATTGGCAACCATGCTCTTATACACATTGTCATTTGAGATTCCATATGCTACACTCGCTCACAACCTATTTTCCCGCTTCCTTCTCCTTGCAACAGTTTCACCGTAAGACACACTTTTGCATTCCCCCACCTTTGCTGAAATCCACACTCCCAAGAATGACAAGCAAGAGTACCTGTCCGACACTCCAACTGACCAGCACATAGACATACGCCTCCCCACGTTTTAATTTCCGAATTTCCACGATGAAAGTAGATACCGTAGTGAGACAGCCGCAGAATCCATCGCTTAAGCCTTGCAGCGCCTGACATGTCAAGAGCACACTTCCTGAGCTTGTAGTAGAAGTGGGACCTCGCGTGAATTGGACGGCCAGGCATGCAGCTAGCACTGCCGTCCCGAATTGATTCGCTATAAACGTGCCAATTGGAAACGCACGGCCTCGCGTGACCTTGTCCCTGTCGGTGTGGGGTGGTGCCAGATTCAAGCGCGAGAGGTAGAATCGCAACCATACGCCAGGGGGAGCCATCACTAGGCCAAAGAGGACGATACCGCGCCATTTCGAGACATAAACGCATATTATTATCGATGCGAGCCAGAGGCTGAGAAAGACGAGGCAGACGCCTAGCTGGACGGCAATTGGATAGCGCTGTTGTATACCGGGAAGAGCGAGTGGTGAGCGCTCGACTGGCGTTTGCTGGCCATTCGGCGAGTGCACGCCTCGCTCACTGACGCCGTGTCCGTGTCTGTGTCCATTTTGCAATTCGAATCCTTCTTTCGAGCCATTATTGTGTTCTGATCTTGTCCTCCGTGACGCGTTGCTACTACGTCGAAGGCGGACCCAGCAAGCTAGCTTTGTCATAAATGACGACTGTAGAAATACAGGCCCAACGTGAGTCCCGAATGTGAACGCTGCGACTGAAGCGGCGAGGGTGAAGATTGATTGTCCAAGTCCGTCCATGAACTGTGTGCAAGCATTCCAGGGTACAAAGGCAGGGCAGGGCGTGGTCAGCTTTGCGTTCCTTGCGTTCAAAGCTGCCTTTGTATGCCTCTCTGAGGAGGCACGCATCTCCAGCAGAGAGCAGTGCAGACGCACATTATAGAAGCCGCCATGAGAAGCACTAGCGGGATACCCAATGTGCGCGAATGCAAGAAAGACGTCGGCTATCCATGATGAGAAGGAGGTGATTGAGCCGCAGAGGCCGGTGGCGAGACCGGCGTAGAGGGGTGTATATCTGCGGTCATCGCCATCCACATGAAATGAGTGCACCAAAGAGTCAGCTTGGAGCGCTTTGCATGCTCTCCCGAGGAAATGTCTTCAATCTCCCAGAAAAGAACTGAGGATTAGAGCAGAAACGGCGAGATGAATTCCACCCACATCGCCTCTATCTCGGCCTTGCGAACCGTGAACGCGCCCATAAGCGCGCATCCCACAACCTGAGCCCAGAGCAATGCAAAGCTGGTCTGTCCATTATAGCTTCCCAGAGCAACAAGTCCCAATCTCGCCAGCAGGCCCAGAAAGCCGAATATGCCCAATGTTGACAAGTTGGCCAAGGTGTCGAGAAGGTCGAGATGACGGTCTGGAGCTGCATCGCGCGCTGTCGGGCTGCGTGTCCCTTGGTCCTCAGCGTGCGAGGATAATGCTGGCTCTGCCTCTAGAGATGGAGCTGCTGCCATGGCCATGGCTGTCTTGTCGATCCAGCGTGACCCGAGTATGGCGGTGAGAGCTATGGCACTGCAGCACGCCGGGCAGTACGGCAATGAACGATGATGGGCATGATGATGATGATGTCGTCGAGTGTGTTGCTCTCCAAGCTGTGGAGTGCAGTCAAACTGTCCATTGCCTGTCCTCGCCATGGGCTGATCGACGACAGCAAGAGTGACACATCCGACAAGGACTGTATACCTTGGAACAGCGACAACAGGAGAGCACAACATAGATACACGCATTCATGTATGCACGCTGATGCTGCATTGATAGTCCTGCCATCACTGCGACAACCATGCAAGACATCCACACGGTCAATTCGATACACAGGTGAGTCCCCAATGTGGCATCATGTTTATCAAACGACGATAATGATGGCCAGTATGGAACATGCAACTCATATCATCCTACTTGCACACGCAGCGTCGTCGGCCACTCGCCCTCCAAGGTCCACTCCCGCCTCCCAGACGCCCACGCCGATGACGAAAGAGACTCGGACAACGACCTCGAGCATACCCCATCACGAGCGAACCGCAACTCGACTCTAGCACAGCATTCCAGCGAAGCGACCGTCAAGACAGTCAGTCGACTATCGCCATTCGGATGTTTGCTCTCCCGCACTCTGCCAGAGTATAAAGGCCAATACCCAGTCGGGGTGTTTGATATCGAGCTTCCCGTCAAACAACCCCGCAGCATCGGATCATTCAGACATAAAGAACTGCACAGTCCAAGTCCTGGGTTCACGCTCGAGACGGTTCTGTTTTCGGTATTCTATCCCGCGGATGTCTCAGAGGGCACAAACTCGAACAAGGTCGTTTGGTTCCCGAGACTCTCACAGACTGTGCGTCCAGCAGCAATATCAATCCTTTTGGCTTTCTGATGTGCTGATGTTACTATTCCCCCCATCTCGCTGCTACTCCCTTGATGTGACACAGGTCAATGGCTTTCTTAAAATGGCCCGCCGGACATCCTGGCTCTACAAGGGTTGGCATATCAGCACAAATACTGAAAACAGCACACCCAAGCTCACCCTTGCTCGTGTAACTGCAGCCCTCGCATACCCCATCGCAGCAGCGGCGATATACGGAACGACATTTCCAGCAATCAGCGAAGCACCACTTCGCAAACCGCCTCGTGAAGGCCAACAATGGCCACTTGCCATCTTCTCGCACGGCGTAGGCTGTTCCCGACTCATGTATTCCTCAATCTGCGGCGAACTCGCATCACGCGGATATGTCGTATGTGCAATCGAGCACAGAGACGGGACAGGTCCAAGCACTGCAATCCGACTAGACGATGGAACATACAAAGATCTCGATTTCTTAAATTGGCAAATGTTACACTGGCCTAATCTGCCTGAAGACCAACAACCAGAAAATGACACTACGCTGAGACATGATCAACTCGAAATGCGATGTGCGGAAATTAATGAAGTCATTCAAGCTATGCAAGCTATCAATTCTGGTGATGAAATCGTACAACATAGCATCAAGAGTCCACATTTTGATTGGCAACGATGGGGACCTGCCTGGGATGCTATTAACTGCAATAAACCAGTCATGGTGGGGCATAGTCTGGGAGGGAGCGTCGCGCTACTTGCGGCTAGCAGGAGGGAAGAATTTCATTTTAGGAGTGTCGTGGCCATGGATCCGGCATGTCAGCGTGAGTGCGCGCGGGTACTTCGAATGCTGCAAGTCTAGCTGAAAACTTGATTCGTTCGGTCCGTTGTGTTTTCGCAGGCTTGGAGCCGTGGACTGGCACTATCGAATGCCCTTTGCTCGTCATTAATAGCGAGGAATATACGCTTTCGTCAGACTATGAGCGCTTGCAGAAACTAGCAGAGACGGCTTCTACACCCCCAGTGTACAGCATTGCCGGGTCGACGCATCCGAGCTTTTCAGGTGAGTCCCAAATCAAGGGCACATCCGCATCCGCGAGACTGACCTTGCCAATACTTCGTCGTCCCTTTTTTTCAGACGTCTTCTTGATCGTTCCTGGGTTTATAAATCGCATGACGGGACTATACGTCGATGCTGACGAAATGCTAGATTCGACAATGGATCTCGTTCTCGGGTTCTTACGAGACAAGCACGAACCTATGCGTGCTAAAACTTCAATGATCCGCGAATGGCAAGGTCCACTTTCTCGGCCATTGGGCGAGCCAGGAAATGTGTTTTGGCATCCTGTTGGTGAAGAAACGCTACTTGGTTCAGTGCAAGAGCGATCTGAAGAGGATGAAGAAGAGGACGCCTTGAGCGACGAAGCGATGAGAGAGCAGGAACGCTCGAAGCGCGTCGGATCGATTGATGAAGATAGGGAATTTGCACCTTCGGATAACGAGAGCTCTAATCCTCTCGCGGGGGATAAGGGCAAGCCGAGCCTTGAAAACGGACGCGCTGGACATGGACACCATCATCACCTGCCGAGCATGCATGTCATCCTGCATGACACGGTCAAGGCTAAGATCAAGAGAGATGAAATGGTGGAAGATTAGCGACGTCTTTGCAGCGTTTATACTTTCTTCCAGACTTCCAGGTAGTTTGTGGTGGCGAACAGCAGTCGAACATGGCAGCCGTCTTCTTGTTGAGAGACTTCTCCATCGGTGTAGCATAGTGTCGTTGCTGCGTAACACTTGTGTTTGAATGGGACTCGAGCACACATGAGCTTCCTGACGTCTTCGCCACTGCTTGTCCACCAGCCGACTGCGAGCAAAGGCGCACAAGTCGGACGGATGGCCGACGAGGCCAGCGAGCAGCACGACAAGCAGCCACGGGCGAGTACGAGCGAGTACAAGGTGGACATTCCCAGCGACGAGGCGTTTGAAGTCGCCTGCTCGTGCCTCAATGTCCGCGTGACGCTGCGACGGCGGAGAGGGCAGCAGCAGCAGGACAGCGAAGGTGACGGTGGAGATGATGAGAGCAAGGGCGTGCAAGTGGAGCTGGATGAGAAGACGAGCAGAGACGGAGGAGCAGTCAGGATTGTGAGTCGCCCGTGCAGAGATGCTGTGACAGTACTGACTTGGGCGCACCACAGTCACACCCACGTCTGGCAGTGGAAGAGGCAGCGACCGACGACGAGGACGGGGCCAGCTCGTCGTCCAAGGCAGCGAGGACACTCACGTCACTGCGCTGTCTGTGCTGCGAGTGCTCTCTTCTGACCTACACCCAGGCCGGCACAGGGTCACGCCCACTGGCGCCGCAGAGCACAGATGGCAGCTTCACTCTGGACATTTCGAGCCAGAGCCAACTGGTCCTCCGCAGCGAGCGCATATCAGAGCTGTCCGACCCAGCGAAGAATAAAGACTGGTCAGAACTGTTCAGGCTCGTCTTGCCTATGAACGACGAGGAGACAGCCAAGTCGGCAGGTCCCGCCGCCACTGCTCCTCCTTACACTTCTACATCCACTGCGCAGACCAAAGGACTACGCAAGACGCCCTCCTCGGAGACACTCGATTCAATGAAGAGCGATAAGAGCGCAGAAGATGCAGCTGACGTTGATCCGCGAGAAGCGCCAGAAGACAAGTCGACAGGCTTGGCACGTGCTTCAGGCAGCAGCAGCCGAGGTGCAAAAGAACGAGGACCTGCTGCATCACCTTTCCACTCGCTAGCGGAAGCTCGGATAGCTAAACAGAAGAAGGACTTGGATGCAGAAGTCGCCCGTCTGACTGAGGCGTTTGATACACAAAAGAAGCGATATCTGGAACAGGCGGAGCTGCTCGCTTCGAAGCTCAAAGCGACAAATAGTACTTCAGCATCCACATCTACAGCCACCAACAGCAAGCAAAACAAGCGCAACCCATCTCCAAACACTTCACGCAGAGCCTCAGGCTCAGGCAAGCGTGTTTCATCGGACGCGACATCACCGCCGCAGCATGAAGTCAAAGTCATCAGAGGTGGATTCGACGATCCCGTTTCTGACGCCGCATCAAAAGCAACCTCTCCAACACGCTCTCAGAGCATCGGCGCGACGTTCATCTCCAATACCGCAAGCGAATACATCACTTCGCCCAATATGCCCTCGCTCGAGAGGCTTCAGTCGCTGTTTGGCAGTCTGAAGAAGAAGGACTCGACCGCGTCCGCTGGAGATGGCCAGACTGCGATGGCTACGAGGGCAGTGGACGCCAGTAATTCAGGCATAGCACAGGCCAAAGGCCCGCAGTCGCCAACTTTCCGACGGAGCAGATCGCCTAGCCCGTCCAGGGATTCGTCGCGTCAGAGACAGAGCAGCTCAGAGCGCAAGCCTGCGCCAGGCAAAGCAGCAGATTCAGTAATTGCACGAGGCAGTGTTCCGCTTGATCGAACGACGAGTAGCGACCATAACGCAGGCAACGGAAGCACCAATTTGCTCGCTACCTCGCTGCGTCGTCCTGCCTTCAACATTGACCGCGACGTGTCGATACAAGAGCAGGAATGGAAGCTCAAACTCGCGTCGGAGGAAAACCGAGGTCGAGCTGCTGCGTCTACTTCGTCTCCTGGCGGGATTTCGGTGCCAGCTTCCTCGAGCATGAAGCCGGCGCAACGCACACAATTACCGCAGATTGCATCTTCGTACATTGCAAAAGGTCTGTCTCCGCGTCAGCCGGCTCAGTGGTTGCGTCTAAACGACTTTGGCTCATCGCCCCCCGCGAAGGTCACACAACCGGGGGAACAGGAAGCAACGCAAGCGCAAGCGCAAGCGAGTACTTCGACGGCGGCTGCCGCTGACCCGTCTACTTTCGCAAGCGCAAGGGCTGCGTCTCCTTTACCGCTTCGAAGCCGCCCTAGCGTAGGCAAGACACGGCATGTATCGTTTAAAGAACCCGAAGGCGACGAGGATGATCAGCCAGAATCAGGATCAGTCACCCCGGCTCTGCAAGAACCGAGCGCAGAAGAAGAAACGACGCAAGAAGAGGAAGAAATGCCATTTGAGATGGATGAAGACATCGAGGCGTCGTCTGAGGAGGAATCTGCAGACGAGGCGGATTTTAGCTTTGTTACGGAAGACTCGAGCGAGCCACGGCACAATGGCCGCTCGCCGAGTTCAAAATCACCATCTTCGAGCAGACCTGCAAGTAGTACGCCGGCGAATGGCAGTGGCAGTGGCAGTGGCAACGGCAGTAGCGCGCCCAAATTGACATCATCTGCCACTGCAGAAACAGCTACGAGTCCGATACTCAAAAGCTCCTCACAGACCAAATCCTATCGTGGAGATAGTCTGTCGGCGATCTTGAACGATCCTTCGACCTTCATCGGCTCTGTCAAATCGCGCGGTCTGGGTGGGTATATCCCACCCACGAGTCAAACCGAGCAGTCTGGACCCTCGCCAATTGGCTTGAATCCTGCGACCGCCCGCGAAAGCATCAGCCTGAGCGACCAAGCGCAGCGACTTCGCGAACTCCTGGCACTAGACGCCCCTTCTCACCGTGGAGGGCGAAACAAGCGCAAAGGCGACCTGAATAATCTTCTCCTCGACGGACAAGGCAGACGACAAGGCGAAGACCTCACAGAAGCCGAGCTCGATGAAGTTGCGCCCATTTCCGCGCTCGCCACTTCGTTACCAGTGGCTATTGGTGTCCCTCGCTTTAATCGAAAATCGGAATTTGCGTTCGAGCAGAAGACTTCGGTTCCTGAACACGAGAGCATGCTTGTCCCGAGACTGTACCACCAAGCTGGAGCGGGAAGGAATGGCCGTCGATCTGCTCAGCCGGATGGTTTTGACAGGTTGCCTGTCTTGGGCGAGGAAGCAGAGTCGACAATACCAAGCGGCTCGACTTCACCAATGCCAGCAGAGTGAAGCGTGTAGTTCTGGTCAGACATAATCAAAAAACTTCATGTATGTCCGCCTGCTGTGATGTTTTCAGAGAGATCTTGCCTAGGAAACTTCAAGTTATCTCAAGGCGAGCAGATAAAGCGCGCAACAACGTGAACAAGTTGCGTCACAGCCTTCGAGACATCGTATAAGAGCTGTTGTGTCCAGGCTCGTAGCTCCTTTGCCAAAAACACTCTATCGCCCGGGTCCGCTGATCTAGGTCACTTTTGAAACTAATGACTGCTAACTGAATACTGCGCGCTGCGATGTGCCAAATGCGGCTTTTTGTCGTCGCAAAATGTCGAATCTTCACTTGCGCGATGCACGATAAGCTTTTGCTTCAGGGCTTTGTGAGACTTGCCTGTCTGCAACGATGCGAAAGATGGGCAGGCCAATCTGTCAGAAAGCAAAGTGTAGCAAGAGAAAAGAACAATCAGCATTGAAAAGTGCCACCGCGCTAACAAAGTCGCCGCCGACAAGCAAAGACTTACAGCGCCAATGATGCGGTAGATAGGATCCAAGATCATGTGCGTGGCGGGCGAAATGCCGGTCGCGGATGCTCGGAGGAGGTTGACGATGAAATCGTTGGCGATGAAGAATTGGCCACGTTCAAGACCTTTGGCGTGGAGCGGTCAAAAGCCAAAATCACATAAATCAGCGTGAGTAGATATGCGATGAAGCGCATCTTGTCACAGGGGAAGTGTGTAAGCTCAACGCACCTTTGATGAGCGCAGCCGCGCATTGCTCGGGAGTCTGCACGCTGGCTTGCCCTTCAATCTCTGCTGTAAGCTTTGGCTTGTCTTCGTTCTCGGCGTCAAAGCCAGGCGTGGCGATGGATGCTGGGAAGTAGCAATGGACAGTGATACCATATAGCTTGAGCTCGTTGCGTAGTCCGTCTGCCAGACCTGTTAAAGCAGCCCCAAAGTCAGAGTGTGTGCATGAGCCGGGACAAGCATTGTCCAAACCCCAGGAGCAGAGTGACTTGCCTCTCATGGCGTGCTTTGCCGGTGCGTACGCATTGAAACCGATGAAATTGACCAAGCCGAGTCCAGAGCTTACAAAGACGATCTTTCCTCGAATTTTGTTCCTGACCATGCGTATAGTAGCTTGCTACAATTCGAAATCGACGAGCCGGAAGTCAGTTGATACACGCTAACAGCATCTGAAGATTTTATGAAAGGAGAGCAGCTCACATGCGCAGTCCACATTGCAGTCTCGTAATTCTGCTTCAAGCCGTTCGAGAGCTGTTCAGGTGTCAAGTCTGGAAAGTAGCCCAGCAGTCCACCAGCGCCACCTTGGCACGACACAACGATATCCGGCACAGCGACCTTGTTGCGGACTTCATACTCGTCAAATGCGCGAGATGTGCCTTCGGAGCTTATCAAGTCGGCTGAGATGGCAATGAAACGCTGCGAAGGGTCTTTGCGGTTTTTCTGGATGCGCGTTAGGTTTGTGCCCATGTGCCGCGTGCGAGTATTGGCATTTCGCGCAAGTCAGTCAGATGGCGCACAAGGAAAGGGTCAGAATATTAAATTGGCACACCAAAGGCAAGTTCAGCTGCCCCACCTCTACCTCTGCCAGCGCGAGGTCCAGCTTGGCCTGGCTTCTCGAGACGATGGTGACATGCGCACCTCTGCGAGCCACGAGGCAAGCGACGGACAGGCCGAGACCTTGCGAGCCACCTCCGACGAAGACGTTCTGAGGAGCAGCAACAGCAATGAGCGGCTATCGCATGCTGTGTGCTAGAGATTGCCTGTAGCCCTCCCACCTTGCCCTCGAGAGGGAGCTGGTTGCGCGACCAGAACATGGACGCGAGCGACGAGAGGGCGACAGCGAAGACAGCGACGAGGACGGGCTGCGAGACGTGCGACGTGATGGTGTCCAGCATACCCGCGCAGACGCTGGATGCTATCAGTTGAGCAGAGCAGAGAGAGGCGCAGCTTTGGAAGGAGCACGTGCAAAAATGCAAGCTAGAGGAGGAAGTGGCAAAATGGCCAAAGAGAGGCGCAAGGACGATGAGAACAGAGCTCGCGAGTAATAGGTGTGCGTGACGAGACCTTGTATTGACATGTTACAGGATGACGGAACAGTCTACGCCTTTACTTTCTCGACAATCTGCGGGACGGCCTCGAACAAGTCACCAACGAGGCCAATGTCTGCCACCTGGAAAATGGGGGCCTGCAACCACGCAGAAAGTCAGCAATGCTCATTATGAGATGCATGTATACTAGACCGTACCTCTGGGTCCTTGTTGATTGCAACAATCGTCTTCGAATCTGTGGTCATTGCCTACATTAGTTGACGGCGTTTCACATTACCACGAGGAGAAAGGCCACCCACCCTTCATGCCTGCGAGATGCTGGATCGCGCCAGAGATGCCAACAGCGACATATCTGCAAAACGCAACATGACAAATCAGCAACTCTTTGTCACGTCTGCGTGGTCAAGTTTCTCCGCTCACAGTTCCGGCGCAACGACCTTTCCAGTCTGGCCAACCTGGAGTGAATTATCTGCATATCCCGAATCGACCGCCGCACGTGATGCTCCGATAGCAGCTCCGAGCGCATCAGCGAGTGGAGTGATGACAGAGTCAAAGTTCTCCTTGTTCTTCAGGCCTCGCCCTCCAGAGACGACGCGGCCTGCAGAGCCGAGATCTGGGCGTTCGGACACGGTGAGCTCTTCAGAAATCCACTCGGATGAGGCTAACGGATTGACAATATACAGATCAGTCGCTGTATATTCGCAGGATGAGGTGGAAAGATGCCCACCCTCGCCCTCCTTCGCGTTGCCGTCCTCGATCTTGGCCCCAGACCCGCTCTCTGTTGCCGCGTCAAATGCAGACGTGCGCACTGTGAAGATCTTGATGGCGTCTTTGCTCTGCACGGTTGCAATAGCGTTGCCGGCGTAGATTGGGCGTTCAAAAGTGTCTGGCGATGCCACCTTTTGCACGTCTGAGATCTGGCGACGACACATGCTCGCGTCAACTCTGCGCACGCGACTGCAAGCGTGTCTTAGTTTGCGTATGAATGCCGGCCCACCTGCGCTACGTCAAGCAGTGCTGCCACCCGGGGGAAGACATTCTTGCCGAGTGCAGTATGGGCCGCTACGAGGTGTGAGAAGCCACCAGATTTGACGACCTCTGCGACGAGGGGTGCGAGCGGCTCTGCGAGTCCCTTTGCGATCTTGTCGCCCTTTTGCACGACGATGGTGTTGATTGCGAAGCTGCGTTGTTCAAAGCACAGATAGATAGTGATGTAGGTGGACCCCCGGTATCAGCCATTGCCGGTCAGACCGTCCCAGCGGACTGGAATTTCATCGGCCGTTCAACCAGCATCTTCCAACCCACCTCTTGGCTGCCTCTGCGACCTTGCTGGCGCTGCTGGCCTCCCCCGTGACGAGCGCAGTGAGCTCGCCGCCGAGCGCCGTCGCCGCGGTGATGGCGTTCAGGCTGCCCGGGTTGAGCTTTCCATCGCGGTGCTCGAGGAAGAGCAGCGTCTTTGGGGTCGCGGCAGTGGCATACGCGCGTGTGCGCAGTGACTGCCGTGCTGCTGCCAGGCTTGTCCGTGCGAGCATTGCTGCTGGGTGCGAGCGAAGTGCGGATTGCTGTGAAGAAGAGAGGCACACGTGCAAAAGAGCCAGGTCGGGCTTGGTGGGGGGGGCAGATCCACTCTGCGCATGCTCCTGGGCGAGCGAGCAAGGACAAGTCTATGCTCTAGACTATCGCTACATCCAAAGACTGGTGCGACCGCTGTGATCCGTCACTCGTCCCTTTGGCCTTTTGCCACTCGATTCCTCCGCCGACGGCAGCTGCAGGCTCTTCTTAGCTTCTTGTTGCTCTTTTCTTGCACAACCAAATCGTCTGAAGCATCCTCGTACTTCGGGAGCGACATCCTCCTTCTGCCTCGTGCGGAGTCTCTTTTCTTGCTTCTCCTCCTCGCCCAACCTGGCTCTCTGCTTGTGCACTTTCACATCGACATAATAGGGCACCACCGGGTGCAAGCCAACTGTGTGATCTGACGATACCAGTCCTCGAGCCTCCCGACACGCCTGTCGCTCTTCATTTGCAGGATTGCAGGTTCTGGACAATACCACTGCATCAAGTCGAGGAAGAGGGCCTGCGCGAGCAGTGTGAACGACCAGATGTCTTCCAATTCATCTGGAATGCTCAACAAGCCTAGCACTATGATGCAAGGCACATCCCTGACATGACTACCTGCCAGTGCTTCATGCGGCTTTTGCTAGATGCATTGTCTGCATTTGTCAGATACTGCAGCAAGATGGAACTGAACCTCTGCGATTGCCTGGACCAAGGCAGACCGCTTCAAAACCATGCGCATGTCTCACAGAGTGGCATTTCGACTGCACATGGACCAGATGTCCTACACCCTACATCACGTCACTTGGTCCACCCTGAATAGTGGTCATCTTCTTCACTAATCATGAAAGGGAGTTCCAGCTGCAGATTTTTTGGGGACAGTCGCCTTGATTACCTTCGGCTCGCGTTCTTTCCCTTACGCTCGCTTGATTTCCTCTTCGCTTGAAAAGGGGAAAACAGCACAGCCTCAGCGGCTTCGTACCCTTCCCTGCTTGTGGCGAGATGCGGGATAGCAAACCTGCTACTACTGGGCACATGCCTTTCTCACAGCTCGTCTCTTGACTCCCTACTATCGAATCAAAGCTTCTTGGCTCCCTGTACACCCTGTAGGTCACGAGTCTCTGACATTGTGCCTCTACCTGACTCAGCTACGGTCTTCTAGCCTTGAAGATATCAAGACCGCACAGCAAGCTCAAACCAAGATGAAGTACTCCGCCCTGGCAGCCGCGTACATCTTGGGCTCCGCGTTCAGTCGCGCTTCAGGATTGGACATCGGCCAGGCTTGCCCCGAGGACTACCCAGTCATTGTCAGACCGGCGAGCTGCGCTGGCAAGAACTATTACTGTCCGAATCCCGACCAGCCCGGGGCAGACGGCTAGTACGTTACGTGCCGCATTTCGTTCATTTGCACTCAGACAATGCCATATCGTCGGTGACTGATGTAAGACTTTGAACTGCCTTCTGATTAGCTACTGCGAGCCTGAATGCGGCTCCGGTAAGTCGTAATCTTTGTTCTCTCGCGACGATGTCCATACATGAAGTTTGATGATTTGTACTCGCCCGCGGGCAAGACGTCTTTCTTCACTGTTTAAAGCACGGCGAAGGCGAAGATCGCCGTGAGTTCCACAAAGGGTGCAAGGTAAGCTTTCGAGTAGCATGAAGGGCTCAAACAAGCAAAGAGCTGACGCATCCTTCTGTTCTACTAGGACTGCTCGACCAGATATCAGGTCCTCGGATCTATCGACTGCCATTAATCAAGTCCCTATGCTACTCAACGCGATGCGCCAAAGAGAGACCGTAGTACTTTGCAAACGACGGCCTGTGGCGCATTGAGATTTGTCTTCAAGTAGAGGTTTAACCGGCATGGAGCGATGGCTAGTCCTTTCTGGCCCCTATGCAATACACGACTTGCCAAACTTAGAACACATTAGCCTGCTTGCCCGTCACATGCCCCTGCAGAACTGGATCTACTCCTGGGATCAAATGTCCCCTCCCATGGCGAAAGAAAAGGCAGTGGTAGGTACAATCCCGCAACGGCTTCACTGTGTCAGACCGACAGCCCTTCCAAAGGGCGTATCAATTGACAACCGAGCTCTTCATCTCGTGTTGAGAGGCGCGGTGCGGCCTATACGGTTCTATAATATCGTCGCACCTAGCTCGGACGGCGACCGTTTCTTCCTGCCCCGTGCCCTTGCTGGTCTAGTGCTTCACTGCCACTTCCAATGCAAATTGCTGGCGCAGTCCTGAATCTCCTAATCTCCTGCTTGCATTCGCAGTGCCGATACTCTCGAAGACCTGTATGTACCACACCACAGATGCGGTACATCGCCGTTGAGTCCAGTCAAGCTTGGTAGTCCGAGTCCACGTTTGTACGCTAGACTTGGCTTGTTCGCATGCAAGAGGTCGATGAATAGCGACTGTATCACTAGCGTAAGACTTGAGCGTTTCTGAAATTGTAAAACCCTTGATGTTGGCCATGTTTAAGAGACTGAACGATTGGATGCATGGCGCATCGGGTTTGCGATCTTCACCAAGCGGTGCTTTGGCATCTCCAAAAGCATATTGATACAAGTCTGTGTATTCGTCCCCTCCAAGTATATCCTGGCGGTAGGACGAGTCCTGATTTGGCAAGCGTACCGTGTTAGCCCGCTAACCCTCTCTGACATCTTTTCCCATCACAGCTTAGCTTCGCACCTCATGTTGATACGCGCGGTGCGTTCTGCATGCTCGATGATTATGCCTATCGTGCTCTGACCCTACGAAGATGCGAACATCGTTGTTGTTGGCCTCGCACTACTGGTCTACCTGACCCTCTTTGCACACCATCCATCCCAGAACTCGTCTTCTGCTGTCAATTTAAAGCTCCCCTCGATTCCGATGAATCCATCTGACGAAATACTGCACCTCGTATGGATCTTTGCCCATGCATGAGTAGCCGCTCAGTCCCGCTTCAGAAGTATGTTTGAGCGCAGACCAGTGCAGATAGATGGCCAGCACGATTGCGCAGTGCCAGAACTGATGGCTGTGAGCTATCGTGTCGAAGAAACCGCCAGGCCGGAGCTTTTCTGGGAAATCGAGGGCATAGAAGAGCAGGCCTGGATGTGTAGGCGTTATTAGCTTACTGGAATCAATCTGAGTTGGGAGAGGAAAGCAGCTGGTCTCACCGATCTTGTACGCTATCAAGCTGTACAGTACAGGCGCTACATGACGATTTCATCAGCTTATGATCAACGGCATTTCGCAGTCGCAAAATTCACTGTAAAAATGCCATGTCGCTCGAACTCCGAAAAGGATGCACAAGTGCACGACGGGCGCTGCGCCTACTCCCGCTAGGAGAAGGAAGAAGGAAATCCGAAAGTTTTTGTATTTTCTCTCATTGAAGAATGGTTTCCTGTAGATGACACGAGTATGTCAAGCCAAAAAAAAAATTAAAAGTGTCAGCTGCGGTTATTCGGGGAGGAAGTCTGAGCGTAAAAGCTACTCGATACGCACCAAGGCAGCCAGAGTCCTAAAGCGCCAAAGATGCAGGTCGCCGTATTATAAGCGAGGTCTGTAGCCGGGTAACATCTAAACGCGGCATGCGTAAGGGAGAGAATGCTACTAGAAATGAGAGCCGAAATGCCTAGATAATCTAGTGTAGCGCAACTTCTAAAGACTGAAAAAGTGCCACATCCAGCAGCCAGGTGCCATATTGCCGAAAGAAGCAAGCATGAAAGTGAAGCGATCAAAAAAGTTAAATTTGCGGCTCGGTCGTAGAATGTGTTGATTTGAGGATCGCCAAGTGGAGTTGTTGGAAAAACGAAGAAGATGTAGTAGATTATATACGCTGCAGGTAGGAGGTGCGTGTGGATCGATATTGACTCGTTGTGCCACTGCACGGCGCTTAGAAGCAGCTTGCCAGGCCGGTCGGCTGGTATGAATCGGTACCCAGAAAGAATGTACTGTGCGCCGGTCAGCGCACACAACAGAGTCAGAAGAGCCCATGGGCGACGAATGAGAGATATGGCGACTTTGGACTGACCTTGTTATTCTTCCAGTCATGCGGCAGCTCATGAAACTCCAACAAGCGCGTCGCGCCCGCCTGAAGTGCGAGTTTCAATTTCTCCGCCTCGTCCACGACATAGCCCTTCAAGCGTTCCTTTTCATCATGCACGAAATGACTTGCGGTATCTATTGCGTCGCTGACTGCGCTTGGGAGGTGCAGGTCGTTGAAGAAATCTGAAGGGCGGGCGGGAAGTTTGGAAGAGAGACGTGCGGATTCAGAGGATAAAAATGTTCGGAGGGCGCTTATTGGTGGTCGCGGAAGAGTGAAGGACGGTGTCTGATTTGAAGGAAAGCTCGGGCTTGTGGTTGCTTTTGAGGCCGTACAAGTGTCAGATGAGAGTGATGAAGAATCTCTAGAAGTCGAAGCTTCCGTCGACTCCGATTCCGTAGCTGGACTGCCCGATATCCGGGGCGAAGAAATCGACGCGGAAGCCGTACGGACCATGTTGATTGCCGACTGCGATCCCGAGACACTAGCATGGCGCACCATGCTGCGTGCAGATTGGGAGCCAGAAGCCAAGCTCGCTCTTGCTGCCGAGGAGAGGGATGCGAGAGTCGAGGGAAATTCAGGGAGGCTAATCGAGAGGGGCGAGTACAAGCTGAGATGGGACAGTAATTCTTGAGCTTTTGCGTAATTGTGAGAGAAGGCTTCTAGCATTGCTTGTTGGCTTTCCTTTGTACGTTCTGTGATGCTGCTCGATGGAGAGCTGGAGGGGGATGATGAGGACTGGCACGTGGGCTTGCTGGCCAGACTGTTGCCAGCAACGGGAGAAAGCGAGGAAAAGCGCAGCAGGGCGGGAAGCTGTTCGTGGATCTCTGAGCGTATGCCAGAGAGGAGGGTGTAGACTTCCTGCAAGAACGCCTGCAAGACTATGGCGTCTCTCTTTGCGCGGTACTGGCCATCGATGCGCACGTGTGGTGGTCCAGCATTATTGAGGCTGTGGCGGCGCTGCTTGTGCTGGGCGTCGTCCTGTTCGTCGCAGGACCACGAGCTGTAGAGCGTGTCTTCGTCCTCTTCTTCTTCTTCTTCTTCCTCTATATCGTCGTCTGTCAGCTCCTCGTCGTCGGTGGACAGGTCCGCCTGCAGGCACTGCAGCTGCTCGAGTGCCTCTTGGATGGAGACCTCGAGGAGCGAGCTGAAGCGCTCGATCCTGCGCGACAGAGGCAGGCTGAGGTCGAGCGTCTCTACGACAGATGACCCATTCTCTTGGATCGATGCAGACGACGCTTGAATATGCGGCTGGCTGTGCCGTGGCCGTCGCTTGTTGTGGATGGTCGTGCTCTGGGCGTGCTTGAACGAGGGCCGCCTGGCTGGGGGCTGCTCGGGACACGGCGAGGCCATGCTAGCCGTCTGTCTAGCCTGTCAGCAGTGTCGATGCAAGTCTATGTCGCTTGATGGGTGTCCGCCAGAGAGACGTCCCCCATTGACGACTCCAATGCAGGCCCGGCCTGTCGATCAAGGCAGGTTGAATGGTAGAAGAGGGCGAGAAAGACGGGGCAAAAGGCACAGGCACGTCATTACTACGCAATGATGCTACTTGTAATAATGCATGCACACTCTTTCGCGACTGTCTTGCCAGCTTTACTCGCTGAAAAGCTCCATCTTGCTTGCTGTCTCCCTCTGGCTTGGCCCCATTCGCCACCGCTTGCACGGCGGAAAAGCGCCGACACCGTCAGACATGGAAGATGCAGTACTGAATGATAATCATCAGCACGCACGTCAGTCGCACGCACGCCCAGCAGTGGTACTATGTCTAATTGCACAGGTGGATTGCACGGACAGACTGGTGCCCAGGTTGGGCTCGTCTCGAGGAACCAAGTCCAAGCAAGAGCAAGCTCAGACCGAGGCACCGTATTCCGACGCGCACATCTAGAATCTATAGCTGGCCATCAAGTTGCGGATCCTATTGTAGTCGAGGAAGCTGCAAATCACAAGGACAAGCAAAGGTAAGTCAATCAATCGTCAATCTACAAGTCTTGGACTCGCAAAAAGTGCAATGCAAACGCACCCATCGACCTTGCCGACCGCAGCGACGGCGACGTCCTTGTCCCAGAGGTACTTTTGAGCGACTCGCTGGATGTCCTTGGTGTTGACATTATCAACAGCTGCCTCGATCTCCTTTGGCGACAATCGTCGGCCAGAAGTAATGAGCTGGCGTCCGATATCTTCCGCAACCGCGGTAGATCCATCAAGTCCAAGGAGCAAGCTTGCTTTGAGCTGTGCTTTTGCGCGTTCAACTTCGGCTTCAAGCGGGCTCATTGACATGCGTTGCCATTCCTTCAAGGTGAAATGCACGGTATCGTCGAGGTTTTCAATGTTTTCGCTGACCATGTAGATACCCCACAGTCCAGTGTCGCTGTACGAGGTCGAGAATGACATGAACGAATTGGCGAGGTTGTTGCTCTGGATGACGTGGGAAAGTCGTGAGCTGAGCAAGGGCGAGGAGCCGAGCGAGCGGTCCCAGTTGCCAAAGATCGACTGCATCACGAGCATGGGGTAATAGTCGGGCGAGTTCCAGCCAACGCCCTCGACTGCAATCGCAAAGTTGCACGTCGCCATCGTGTCGTCGCGAATGCGCACTTCCGAGCCGATGAAATCAGTCTTCTTGGCTCCACCGAGGCGGAGCGACTTTGTGGAGCTCTCAATGTCGCCAAAGTGCTGCTGTGCGAGCTGGACGAGCGCCTCGTGCTCGACACCGCCCGATCCGACGAGGATCATGCGGTCTGCGGTGTAGTTCTCCTCAATGTAGTGCTTCAGGTCGGCGCGGCGGAGAGAGAGGATGTTCTTGCGGGGTCCGAGAATGGTTCGTCCGAGTGCCTGGCCTGCGAGCATTGAGGAGATGATGATCGTCAGCTACCAATAGTGGGGAGACGCTTTGATCTTCAAGCGCAAACCCACCTTGGAAAGCAACAGCGTGCAAGTGGTCGAACACAACTTCCTCCATCATCTTGTCGACCTCTTCCTGTTCGCGGAGAATGACATCTCGCTCTCGCTCAATCGCCGCCTCTTCAAGTTTCGAGTTTTGTAAAATGTCGGAAATGATGTCGACGACTTTGGGGACGTCGTTGCGGAATGCTTTTGCGTAATAGACTGTCTGCTCGCGAGATGTATAGGCGTTCAAGTGTGCGCCCATGTTCTCGACCTCGAGCTCGAGCTGGTGCTGTGTGCGCTTGCCGGTGCCCTGCAAGAACACAAGGAAGCATATCAGCGGTGGTCGTGCTTCCCGAGGTGCCGTGCATTGGAAGCCCTTGTGCCCTCGTTGCTCGTATGCGCAGGTGAACGCACCTTGAAGGCCATGTGCTCGAGAAAGTGGGCCACTCCCTCTGTCGCATTCGTCTCTCCGCGGGAGCCGGCATCGAGGAAGACGCCGACGGTGGCTGTTTGAGCGTATGGTTGTGTCTCGGAAGCGACTGCAGAGTACAGGGTGTGCGATCCATCAGCAGCTATTCGTCGTGCAGCTCTCCCCGATCAAGCTATTTGCCCAACGAATGAAAGACCTACCTGTGAATCCGTTTGGCAAGGTCGAAATTCTGGTACCTGCGGCAGCAGTAGCAGTAGCATATGTGCGCCGGGACTGGCATCCCGTCCTTGTCAGCTTGCCTCTGTCTCGTTCCACATGCGATTCCGCCTCACAGGTCCAGCGGCCAAGTTTGACCTGGCGGCGAGCTGCCTCGCAGCGCCGCGGACGAGCAGGCGGGAAGCCATCGTTGGAGTGCTGCAGTCCTGCTGTGCTGCTGCTGCGTGTGTCCCTCTGTTCGCTGTCTCGCTCTCCCCGACTAGCCCGCTGATGGTGAGAAGCAGAAAAGAAGCAGCCGCACTCCTCCGAAACGCCAATCAAGCGAGCGGCAAACGGGACCATACACACTGACGCACGCAGGGCTGACGTGGACAGCATAGCTGAATTCACACGGCTGATCTGATGCGGACACACTTTTCAGGCGCGAAAATGGCCCTATGTGGCCTCGTCCAGTCACCTTGCGCAAAGGTGACACTCAATTCATAGCACGAGACTGGACAGACTACTCTCTGGCCTTGCACGACTGCTCTGTTCCCGTCTGACACAGTGCACGCACTGCGCCATTCTACCCTCGCAGCTCCGCGCAGGTCACGCACTGATGGCTAGTCCAGAGCGATCAGTCCCATCAACATGCCAGGTAACACTTGCGAGCCATGACACGTTTGGACACCTGCTCCCAGTGAACATGTCCTCCACCAACGGGATCAGATCCCGTTGACTATGCTTTACCCGCAAGGTGAGTTCATCCAAGCCTTTCAGACCGGAATCGAGGTCATGCACCAGGAACTCAAGCAAGATCCGATGCATATTCAGCGCATAGGTGCGAGCTTCTTGCATCACGCTAGGAGCCGGCATTCGACGGGATCGTAGATGTGCCTGCACCGCCGCACGATGTAGCCGAAAGTCGAGGATAACCCTCTTCAGATTCCCCTGGTACCGCAAAAGCGATGCTGTCTCTGCACAGAGCGTTCTGCCCGGTGCATACGCAATCGTCAACTCTTCAACGCGGTCGAGACCAAGGTACTTCAGAGGAAGCGGAAACGAATATCCCGCGTCGCTGTCCAGATGCACTCGAAGGCGCTTGACCATATTCAAAAAGGTTGTGCCGCTATTATTGGCAGCTATGAGACGATAAGTGTCGGGAACGGTGATGCCTAGGCTGCCTTCGTGTGTCATCTTGCAGCGAAAGCGCAAAGTGGCAGAAGACAGGTTGGGAAACAAGAGCTTTCCGCCGCTGTCCACGCTCGGAAGGCCTCTAAGCATCGGTAACAAGGCTTGCTGGTCGTATGGCAAGCTGAAAAGGATGTCCGCAGCCAATGTGAAATGCCGAACGCGCGCAAGCTTGTTTCGTAACTCGACTGCAAATCGGGGTCGATGAAGAGTCAATACACCGAGCTCTCAGGAGGCGCACGGTATAAAACATAACAAGCTCACCTCGTTTGGAATCATTAGCTGCGGTGTACATCCGCCGTGCCAGATGATGCAGCTGAAGCCTGTCTTCGATGTCAAGCGAGTCGGACACGAAAAGCAACACGCATGCGTACAATGCTCGACAGCATCGTAATAGCTGACTTTGCGTACGAGTGTCACAGGCTAGCGCTATGTCCAGCAATGCGTCCAATGGCAGCGGGCGCCTCGCTGGTATGGGCCTGTCTATTGCTACTGCCAACACTGGAGGCCTATGCTGGCTCTCCGCTGTCACAGCAAGAGGAGCAGGCCGGATCAACCCATTTATCAAATGACAAAGTCGCTTAATCTTCGGTCGTAGGGTAAAAGTGGCACCGGCCTTGCCGTTTGCTGGGATTGTTGGGCTAACTCGCGAGACCCGGTTGTGGTGCTTATTGGCCATTTAAACGCGAGAAATATGGACGAGCCTGGCACCGATGATAAACAGAGACCAGAAACAAAATAAACAATCCCACACTCCCTCAGATCCGCAATGTCACCTCGAACGTGACAGTCTTGTCGGTACTTCGTGCGTTGTGGGTCTTGCACGTGAGCGAACCCAACGCACCTGACACTATCGCGCCAGGTGCAGACGCGCACATTCGCGAGCTTTCACCCAGCGGGGGTGCATCCGGCCGCCTGCCAGCCTGCGCAGCCAGCAATATTCAATGGACGTCAGCGTTCGCCACCTGCAAATCCAGCAGACAGCGTTTCAGCCACGACCCAGTGACCTCTGCATTGTTCTCGACTGCTCTGGTAGACAACGTAGGAGACTGCACAAGGTCACGGGCGGCCTTGCTCAACGCGTCCAGCACTACAACTTCTTCTTCTCCAACGCAATTTCCAATATCCGGGCGCTACGGATCTACAGTGTCTAAAAGCGTGACTTGGCTGGTGCTGGTGTCTTGCCAGTACACTCTGCGAAACCAGGCGTTGTACGTTCCATCCGTTTGTCGATACAAGTTTCGTAGAATGGGAATGATCTGCTCACTGCCACCCATGCGAATGGTAAGCGTCTGAACCTGGTGCAGAGCGCTGACTCTCAAAGCCATGAAGCCAAGCAGTATTCGATGACACTGGCACGCTTTCAGCCAATTCTCATGTGCGATGTCGAAATCCGGGTTGTTCGGTAAAGCACCCATTGGTCTGGGCTTGACGGAGAGATGCTCCAAGTCGACAGTAACGTCTCTGAGCCTGGCTTGATGCTGGAGCAAACTCGCAGTTTCCTCGTAAAGAGATGACCAAGGCAGATGAGCGACAGTTACTTGCTTGATATTGTGCAGGCCGATGTAATTTATTGGGAGGCTCAGGCCAGAAGCGCTTCCTCCAACGTGGACATGCAGATGCTCCACCGACTCGAGAAAGCAATGACCGTCCACCATTGGTCTCGTGAAGGCGCTCATTGAAGCTCCGCTGACTCTCAAGACTTGCGGTACGCTACTGTGGGGTACAGTGAAGAGGAAAAGAAAAGCTGCCGAACGTAGGTTCGGAAACAAGAGCTCGCCATTGCTCGTTGCTTTGGGAGCGCTGCGGAGCAAGGGTAGAATCTCGCCGACGTAGGGCAGTTGAAAGATAATGGCCGGCTGCAGTTCGAAATGCCGTAGGTAACTCAGCGGGCGCTGGTGACTGTTAGCTGGAGCCATTGCGTCAGTGCACGGAAACGGGGTCAATCAGCTTTTCGCCGTACCCGATGGATGGCCTAGGGCTGCTTTCTCGACCTGACGAGTGAAGGCACGCAGCTGCTGGAGCGATCCAATTGTGAGGCTTGCAAACAGTAATTCGGGTGCCAGTGCATACAATCCTCGACAGCATCGTAACAAGTGACGTCGGGTTTGCGGATCGCAAAGTTGCGCCACTATTCGCAAGATCTCTGGCAAGACCAGGTTCTGCCGACATTGACGCGAGACGATGGGTGGCTTGTTCAGGCTCGGGGTGGAGGTTGACTCCATGATATGTGGGTTTTTGAAGACCGATCTGACTTCCCTACCGAGTCGCGATAGCGACCGTCGCCAGGTAATCATGCCCCGTATTCCAGTACTGTAATTTATAGAGCCTGCAAAAGACGATAGTAACGGGAAAGAGCCATCACCGTAGTTCAGCAATATGATTGCGGCATGATTTGACTGCTGCAGGCCGAGTGTTACTGTGTATAGCTTGTGGCGACGAGTCGGTCTTGTCGGTCTTGAAATGAGGACACCTTGGACCGACATGAAGATCACGCTACAGTTGGCGGGGGCCGTTGCGTTACTATAAGCAATATGAAGCACGGAGGATAGCACATTCGGGCTTTGAGACTACTAGACTGAGCAGATCGGATGTAATAGCCTTTTCAGCAGATCAAGTCAACGATATAGCTGTCTCCGACTCCAATACAGGAGTTGATCTCATATGTCCACACTGCGTTTAGCGATCTCCCAACGAAGCTTGCTGAGCGCAGGATTGTCCCAGAGAATGCTGTGGCTGATCATCGTCTGAACGAATGTAATGACTTCCTGCTGGCCTTCATTGAAAAGCATGGTCAAGTTTTCTAGGTTATCCACGCTTCCCCTATGCTCATGCAGCAGCTCGACTAGAAGCTTGTGCACTTCGGAGATTTGCGTCCACGGACGAGCCGGATCCGCAGACCGTAGGTGAGCTGGCAGTAGAAGCATATCTTGCGGGCTGTCGACGTGCTTTTCTATGTGGACGATCAGCTCACGAAGCCTCGATTGAAAAGAGATCAATCTGGGAATGCCCGTCTGCAGGCGACTGCCAGTCTTTGCGGTCAGCTGCAGGACCTCGATGTTGCGGATGCCGAGATAGCACAGAGGCAAAGTGATATTGCCAGTATCAAAGGCGCATGTATTGAAAAGGTGAAGTCGAGTCACGCCTTCCAAGAACGAAGGGGGCCGACGCCAGGTGCCGGAAAATCTGTCAGTCAATCTGGAATCATACGTGAGAGCTCCGAGAGGAAGACGGCTGGTGGTCGAAATCTCGAAGGAGAGGCTGGCGGATCGTAGATTCGGAAAAAGTCCTGTGCCGTCACTCGCTGTGCCTCGAATACTGCGCAAACGGAGCAATAGCGATTGGCGGTATGGCAGACTGAATGGAATTGTCTGCTTGAATGTGAAAGACCGCATGCTCGCAAGTCGTGTTCGAATGTTTCCTTGTTTAGTCAGTTTGCTGTCAGCCAGCACCACCGAACACGGTCTGACCAGGCACCCACCATTTCTCTCGGCCTTGACGACCAGGTCCGCAAAAACAGCCAGACGTTGCTTTGTGGATACCTCGACATGCGTGTAGAGGATCTCCATCATTGGCCCATACTGGTAGACTGCACTACAGGATTGTGCGAGCCTGTGCCGCGTAGAGGTGTCGCAGTGTCTGGCGATGAGAGCTAGAATGTCTACGGAGAGGACACGCTGGCGTTGACGTCGACGTTTATTGCTTTGCGCATGAAGCTGTTGCATCGGCGCCCACTGCACATTCCTGTCGTCAGCGCGACGGGATGACGCGCCCAGAAAGCGCTTGCCGATGCCTGTTATGATCCTCATGTTGTCTCGTCCAGAAGCTGTCGTCCTCGTGGATTGCCGAGCAAAAGTGCAGCAGGGGTGCACCAAGTACAGACGGACAGCACGGACGGGCCGGCGCGCCTGACAGAGATCAGAGCGGAAGCGCGCTCAGCTGTATGACGCGTCTACGTCAATCTGCCCGTCCTGCTGCCACCCCATCGTGCGCTGCGGCCGTTCAACGAGCCACGGCCGTGTCTGTCGCCGCTGAGCCTGTAGTGAGCTGGATCAACCTGAAGCTGCCTGCCTGACCGCCATGTACGAGCACGCCGCAGCCGGGATGCGCAGCGCAGCCCCCCAAGCGTGCCCTGCGTGACCTGACTGCGTCCTGCTGCTGTCTGGTGTCCCATCGCTGTTCGTGGTCAACCCGTTGGGGCACGGTGGTGCTGAGGAGATGGGCATGGAGGTCAGCGGAGAGCAGCGCACCGCAGCTGCTCACCCAGAACGACTGTCCTAAACAGCGGGTGATGCGAGTCTTCCTGGACAATAGTCTAATCCACCAACACGGGAGTGTCGCCCAGTCGGTTGGCGGTCAAGAGCGCACGCGCTGAACGACGAAGACGCCGCTCGCAGACGCTGCTTCTTTTTTCCTGATATCATCCCTCAGCTTATTAGCAAGATGCAAGATACGCACACAGTCGTGCACAGGCTGTGAGACGGTCCTTGGAAATCACAGCATCCGGATCCGAAGAATTCTGGCTATATAGTAGTGCATCGCTCTAAAGTACAACGACACCATATGGGACACGCATGCTTCTCTCTCTGACTACTGGAGTGTTCTGACCTTGCCTTGCACGGGAGATGAGAGAAAAGCCAGCTCGCCTACGGTATCGATTCTCCAGCTGACGTCGATCTTTCGATGGGACAGCTGTTCTGCGAGACGCTCTTGGCCAAGCCAGTCGATAATCATCGGTATCAGAGCTTGCTGACTCTTCCTCAGTCGCAATCGCAAGGTCTTCAAGCCGTGCAAGCCTAAGCTCCCTAGCCGATGGTCGAACAAGACTTTAAGCACAAAAGATGCCTCAATCATGCACCTCCATGTTTCGTATGCACCAGGCGCACTTCCGCTGGGAAAGGCACTGAAACTCCCCCCTCGCGGCTCCATACCTGCCAGATAGCATCTGAGGTCGACGGTCAAATTGGCCAGATCACTTTGGTATCGGAGCAAGTTGACCACTTGGCGAAAGATCTTGGGTGCTTCGTGAGCAGATGCAACTTTCAAGCGTTCGATGTGGCTTAGCCCAAGATAATTGAGGGGCAGGGCGAGGATTTTTCTTCCAGAATCGCCATCGAGGTTCAGGTAGACATCCCGGACTGTTACGAGAAAGCAGCGCTCGCCTCGCTCGGTGATCCCGAAAAATGTATCGCGCTCGCTGCTCGCACTGAAGAGATCCTCCCTGGCCTCGGTGTATTGAAATCTTAAATTGGCAGACTTGAGATTGGGAAAGAGTCTGTCGCCCTCCATAGTTCTCGCCGGTATGCTTTGAAGTCGTGGCAGCATGCTCCTCTTGTATGGCCAAGTGAACACGATCCAGGGAGACAAGCTAAAATATCGAACCCCTTCAAAGCGTTTCCGAAACTTCTCTGCTAACCCTCACGTATGTCAGCATCAAACAAGGTGTGCTGGGATAGCTACATCAGGCTCACCGAACGCATGCTCCCGCGCAGCTCTACCCGCAACCAGTGCAAACCTTTCCAGCTCCAGCTCGGTCCCTATCTCTAGCAACTCTACCAAGAGCTCTTGGTTGAGAGCGTGATACAGTGTCCAGCAACTCTGCACTAGATGGCGTCGGTCACCACGGTCGCAAGCCAGTGCGATACCTCGCATAATGAACAGAGGCAGTCGAGGCTTTTGCCGATCTGCCAGCTGCAGGTCGAGAGCCTGGGCGAATGCTTCGCACGGCAAACTGTGGTTCAAACGATCTTTCAGGTAGCTTTCGTTCGGAATTCCAGATGTCCGTCCGCAAGCAAATGCCGCTCTTATGCGCTCGATCAATCGCAGGGTCACGTTCCAAGCATCGGTGAGATGCTTACCGCATTTCGCGCTAGCCTTGCTGTTGTTGTTGTTTCTGGTTCTGTTGTTTCCCTTGTTGTTATTATTTATTGTATTGAAGTAGCTTCCAGCAGCCATGGCAGTACCGGTTTGTCAACCTGGCGCAAGTCAGAGCATCGGTTAGACAAGGGCCAAGCTTCGTTGCTTTGGAGCTCAAGGAGCAGAAGCGACCAAGGGTCGGTCTTGTCTGTCCGACCTTGACGGGCGTTTGCCTGACATGCCATACGAGCTACACTATCACGCTGCATTGCAAGCTTAGTGGCGAGCGACACAGAAGGCAGAAATTCATCAGCCTTTTCCATACGTCAGTCACATCGTTCCGGAGCAGTGGTACTCGCAGGTTTCGTCGCTAACGGTTAAATCTGGAGGCTTTGCAGTGAAAGCGGCTAACGTAGTGTCGGTTCCAGAACGGCACGTCCGCACCCATGTACAGGTAAGTCGTCCACACATTCTGGAGGTGCTAAAGGCGACGTATATGTGACTATCGCGTCACCGTCAACAAGCCAACGGAAGAGAAAGACTGCTCAGCCACTGGAATCTAGCAAAACACCCTGGCGCACACAGGCCCTGAAGCGGAGAAGGAAGTTCCTTGGATAGTCCTCTCCAGTGGCATAACGTCCAATCTCACTTCCTAATTTCCCATTTGAGCTTGCTGAGCGCAACAGGATTATCCTGGAATATGCGCGAATTGATTAACTCTTGAAGTCTGATCGCCACATCACGCTGATGCATCCCAAATTGTAAAGTAAGGTTGTCCAGATGAACAAACCTTGCTCCGTATCCCAGCAGCAGGTCTTCTACGAGCCGCTGAATGATGAGGAGGCCCTTCCATGGATCATGTATTGAGGTCGGCTTGTAAAACCGCGCTACAAGATCAACCTGGCTTTCAACGTCGATGCTTAGCTGGCGGAGTTCGGATTGAAGAGAAAGCAACCTCCATAGGTCCCAGGGCAAGCCTCTTCCAGTCTTTGGAGAGAAGTGGAAGGCTTTGACATTACAGATTCCGAGATAGCAGAGTGGCAGATTGAGGTTGCTGACGACAACAGCGCGTATGTCGAGCAGGCGAAGCCGAGTTACGCCCCCCAGGAAAGAAGGGACCCGGCGTCCAGTCCGAGCAAGGCTGTCTGTCAACCTGGGGTCGTACGCGAGGGATACAGTATTGAGAGTGGTGGCAGTTTCAATATCGAAAGAAAGGCTGGCTGACCGAAGGCTTGGGAAGAGTGAGCTGTCGTCACTCGCCGTCCCTCGGATGTTTCGGAGACGCAGCAATAATGACCCGCGGTAAGGCAGATCGAAAGTGATTGTCTGCTTGAGAGAGAAATGGCGGATGACGGCGAGTCGTTGTCGTATGTCGCCTTGGTGATCAGGTCGAGAAGATTTACTGTCAGCTAGAACCACAGAGTTCCACATCCTCAGACACCGACCATTGTGTTCAGCCTTGGCGACCAGACTCGCAAAGGCAGACAAATGCGGCTCGGCTGCAATCTCAGCATGCGTGTAGAGTATCTCCGTCATGGCACCATGCTGGTAGACTGCCCGACAGGTTCGTGCGAGCCTGTGCCTCGTGGAGATGTCGCAATGTCTGGCGATGAGAGCCAAGACGTCCACTGAAAGCAGGCGGCGGGGTGGTGTTGAGGTATGATGCTGCACTTCAGGGTGTAGGATATGGAAAACACGTCTGGCCTTCTTTTGGATCGCCCGCAAGCTATTGCCAATTTTCGGCAGAGGAAACAGCATCGCAGCTACAATATGCAAGCTGTTGCGAGATGAAAGGAGGAGAGGCGTCAGCACGGTGTAAACAGCGCTAAAACACCTGCTCTGGGGTCGAGACACAACCGTCTACTTACTTGTCTCTCCTACAGACGCCTCAGGCGGTACAGACAAGTCTTGCGGGCGTCAGCGTGCAGCGGAATAAATACATCAGCTGTTCGTATGCAATGCTTGTCTCGCACAGCGGCCGCTACATGGCAGCTGCTTCTGACAGTCGTGACATTTGCCTCTGCCTGCCACTGGGCGCCGAAGCTGCTTGCCTGTTTAGCAGCACAAGAGCAGGAGCGACGCGCCAAAGCAGCCGTGCAGATGCGCAGGATGAGCGTGTCTGCTGGCAGGCAGGCTGACTGTGTTCTGCGGTCTCAGCATGCCAACGATGTCCTCCTCGCTCGATTGGCGCTGAAGAGAGCAGCGAGGCAGCGCAAGCGAAGGGCGCCTTTGCTGACTTGACCAAGAGAGATCTATTGCTAGCGGAGCACCATCAATGCTGATGCCAAGAAGAATAACAACCGTAAAACGGGATGATTAGGGCTTCCGCAACACAATGAGGAAGCTCAGGTTTCCCAACTCGGACAAACCTGTCCCGCGCTGCTCTAGTATCTAATGTACAGCAGAGCCATTGACTCCAGATGGATTGCTGACCGCCTCACAATGAGCAGTCGACACATACCTGTAACTTGTCCTACAGCATCGTCCGCTCTCCAGCATGGTAGTAAGCCCACTTCATCGAGAGTACAGCTGCCGTTTGAGACAAGCGCCTTTTATTCAGCGCATCAATCTGTCAATGCCGGCCTCGAGGACGCTGCATCACTGGCCCAGATAGACGAGTGGTGAAGTAACGTGAGCGCGTGTTTCGGTGCAGTTTAGCCGGAGGCGCAAGTGCTTCACTGTACTGAGAAAGCAAGCGCCGGCATCAGGTAGTTCATTGAACCTGTTCCAATGACTGATGGCCGTCGCAGTAGCAGCGAGCTGTGACATGGCCGGGACGTGCGCCAACTGCGTCAGCCCAGTAGACGCGCAAAGGCCGGAAAATGTGCTTCGCACATGTCATCTCTTGCGCGCAAGCGCATTCATTGCAATGTACACCCCACCAACGTCTCCGACGAGTCGGAAAGACACCACCCACCCACCCATACAACAGCACGCGCTCTTCAACGCCTCACGGCGAAGCCGCTGTTCCTAGCTCAAGGAGAAATTGCCACTGATACAGCAACAGAGTCAGCTGCTTCGCAGCTTTCATAGCTTTCACAGACAGTCGCGAAGCGACTCTTTACATTGCAACATATTCATTACTAGCTGCGCGAGCAGCTTTTCCATGAGAAAAGAAAGAGCTGCTTGCGCAGCTATAGAGTATAGAGGATCATGCATTACTAGCTGCGCGAGCAGCTTCTTCATGACAAAAGACAAAGCTGCTCGCGCAGCTATTGGAAGCTGAGGCCCAAGATCTCCAGCGGGAGCTTGCGCCGTAGAGGCTGACCAGTACTCTTCGATGATGTCGACTCTGAGGTGTATTCACTGCGACTCGGAGCGCTTGCAGCTCGGCAATCGACAGCTGCTTCCGATGCGTGAGAGTCCATTGGTCCACGATGAACCCTATGCAGTCAGAGCTCTCTGCCGTGCTGATGGTGCCAGGTAACGTGTGCCACTGTCCACGAGCGCGCCGGTTGTCGAATCTGCAATGCCATGCACTGCTTTTCTCCAAGCTGGGCCGCCAAAGGCTTGTGCAAGTTGCCGCATCAGCATACTCCCAGCGTTCAACAGAAAGTGACGGCACCGACCATACGCGCGTTGCAGACCTGACGTGCGCAAACCTCGTCAGTCGGGCTGTCAGCGCTCATCGCCGGCCAGCATTCCCGTCTCGCAGCAACGGCAGGCCTTGCAGCACCAGCACCAGCAGTCGCACGTCCGGGTTCTTGAGGAGCAGAGGATGGTGCGCAGTTGTCGCATCGTCCAGCGAGGGACATGTCCCGCTGGCTGCCGCTGCACGCCTGATCGAGGACGCAGCAGGTCAAGCAGTCCGACAACGCAGCATCGCGCACTGCATCCATTCAAGACCGATGAGCGGACTCGTAATAGTGCTTGCAGGCCTGAAGGTGTTCCCGCCCGACACTTCTACCTCTACTTGGCGCGAGATGTCAGGACCCTTGGCGAGCTCCATCACATCCCGCCGGTCTGCAAGACACCTCCACTGGCGCGACTGACCGCTAAGCATACCAAGATCGTTTCGTCTGTATATGCTGACGACAGTTCTACTCCGACGTCAGATAGGTCAACATGCTCCGACTAGCGCTCGTCACTCTGAGGCAGGCGCTCCTGCATCTCTTTCACCAAGCTTTGTGCCATCATACCAGCGAAGCGATTGATTCCGACCGCAGCAGTGCTCACGCTCGTTTCGCTACCTTCGCTCTCCACACCCACTGGAACGGCATGATGGGATCTGCGGTCTCCAGACTGAATAGCGAGCTCTGCGGGATCCTAACGAGCGAGCTGAAGAGTGAGCAGGGTCGCAATGACAAGCAGGCCCGCACAGACGAAGAGCTGCGGCTCGAGGAGGAGTGGGTCGTTATAGCCGTATATTGAGAATCTGAAAAGTGACTCCTTACATCTCGAATGCTACCCGCAGAGCCTCGTTCATCTCCTCTTTGTCGCCCAACCTGCGCAAGCACTACGACGCAGACCCAGCATATGCGACTCGACCATCGCCCGGCAAGGGCCAAGGGATGTTTGCGACCCGTGCTCTTCAGCCAGGCGAGCTGATCCTATCCGAGGTGCCCTTGATCAAGCTCAAGCGCAACGATCTCAGCTACTACCGGCTCGAATGGCTGGTCTCGTTACTCACATCCGAAGAGCGGGCTGCCTATCTCGGGCTGCATCATACCGGAATGGACGAGTTACCTTTTATTATGGAGATATGGCGCAAGAATTGCTTTGCAGTGTCTGGCGAGTGCTCTGCCGTCTTTGCAACACTATCCAAGATGAACAACTCTTGCGACCCGAATGTCAGCATATCGTGGGACGATGAGGATCAAATGATGCATGTCTACGCTTCAAAAGAGGTGAAAGAGGGAGAAGAGCTCGGATTTTGCTACCATGGCTTGCTCAGGCAGCGGAATGAGCGCAGGGAGACACTTCGAACCGGCTGGGAATTTGACTGCCGCTGTACGACTTGCGACCTGAAGGGCGAGGAGTTGCAGAAGAGCAACTTTCGTAGAGGCAGGATACAGCATGCGTTGGGCCTGCTCGACTGTGCCCCTCAGTACACGGATGATCCGTTTGAAATGGTGGGTTCGCGCAGATGTCCTTGCAATGCAGTTTTCATGCAATGACTGAGATGCTCGTGTAGATCGAAGACGTCCTCGAGCTCCTGCGAGAAGAAGGGCTTCCCTGCCAGATGATCTCCTTCTCCTGGCATGCATATCAGCTGGCCGCTTTCCACTCTCGCTGGGATGACGCACGCTATTGGGCTAGTCTGGCGTATGTGCACAGTGTGCTCGCGAACGGCCGGTACCACCATACGACGCGGCTTGCTGAGGAGGGAATGAGCAATCCTAGGTTTGTAGAGTGCGGCAAGACTTGGGGCGACACGCTTCGGGAAAGCTGCGTCATTTCGTAAAGGTGCAGGCTCGGCTCAAGTTTGAAGATGTGTATGTCTTCACTATGGATGTCCTCTAAACATAATGGCTCTATTCTTGTTTCACTGCACAGCTTTAATCTGCATTTCTTCACGACCCAGCGCTGCAAATGTATATCTCGACGTATAATCGTAATTCCGTAGCTTCGCAACAGACATGCCAGCTAGCCAGTCCAGGTAGAGACGCACACAACGGCCGTATACAGCCTGTCTTGCTATTTGTCGCTGACTTTGTCCTCGAGGCGTCTTTTTCGCCACTTTGTCGTTGACAGCGCCAGCTCACGCCACTCTAGCAGCAAGCGGCACGCACAAAGCACACTCGCAGCCAGGCTATTGTGGCAGGGAGAACAACAAAGCACAGTCCACCAGCGCACCCGCCCTGTTGTTGTGATGCTCTTGTCCATGCCCGTGCCCCGTCCATCGTGCGCCTTTCCCCCGTGCGCTTTGGCTCTGCGCGAGACAAAGGCCGCACAACAGCGAGGCGCCAAGTGACAGGCAGGCGGACAGGCCAGGACATGGGCGCTGGTGCTGGTGCTGATGGTGGTACTGACGTGGTGTGCGCTGACGGCGTGATGCGCTGACTGCTGCTGCTGCTGCTCTGCTCTGCTCTGCTCACGACTGCACCTCGCTGATCATCATCGCAGAGAACGTATACGCTCCACCTTCAAAGGCAGCGCACGAAGCGAAGCACCCCCGGCGAACAAGCGACTGCATTCCCGCTTTGGCACTGCTATCATATCACACAAGGATGGCCCTCCCATCTCAGCCCCATCCCCGACCCCGACCGACGCTCGCAGGCCACCACGCAGCCTCTGCGCCAGAGCCCGCCCAGCTGCGTGCAAAGCCGCTCCCTACGAGGCCCGCAAACAGCCTGCAGCAGCAGCAGCACTGCGCCAGACACGGCCAGTCATACGACTCGTCAACACGTCTGCAGCATCGACCTCAAGTTTTCGACCCGGCACCCCATGTCACGGGTTATTCGCTGACAGGCTGTCAGACCCAACCTCGACCCTATCACACCTCGACCTCAAGACGCAACGCAGCAAGCGATGCCTCAGTCGAACAGCCTTCATCATCTCAATCAGCAAACGGCCCCGTTCTCACCTCCAAGTTCTCCTTTGATAACCTCGCTGAACTCGACCAAGGCGCAGACAGTGCAGCACGAGCAGCCCTCAAGAAGATGGTGACGAGGTGAGTTGGCGTCTTGGTATAGGTATATGATTGCTATAGTGTCACTGACTTCGTTTTACTCTATTTGTGTACGCAGGGCTTGGCTTCACAACATCACCTCTGCAGCCCGCGACTCTGTCCACTCTCTCAGCTCCTCCGCCTCATCCTCTAGCTCGCCCTCAGACATTACATCCCCTCACGCCTCGCCATCGGCATCTCGCACACGCACAAAGAGCAATGACAACTCAGAAGCAAACAGCAGCAGCAAGACGGCACGCCAACCGCTGGTCATTTCGAACCCACAATTGGTGCATGCTGGCGGGACGAGATCGGTCAACACCCGTCTGGGGTGCGGAGCACAGCGCATCGGCAGCATCTACGAGCTCAAACAGTGAGCCAACGCATTCTATTTACGCCAGTGACATGGACCATATCACTGACACACTGATTCGCGATGTGATGCGATTTCCAGTCCTTCTGATTCGATTCCTCAAGGCCGTAGAAGCCAAGACTCCACCCGCAGTGTCGAGTCAGCTATCTCATCAGCCAGCACACCCAGTCTCGCAAGCCAAGGCTCGACTTCGGCATGCTCTAATATCTCTTCGACCGCGCCAGCGACATACCATTCCGGTCCTTTGCTTTCGTCTTCTTTCTCCTCTGATCACTCTGGCGGCTTTTCAGGCCGGTCACGACAGCATGATCGTGCTTTGCCGTACCTCCCTCTACGACTGAGAAATGCGCCAAGGGATGGGAAAGATGACATGCTTTTGCAAGATGAAGATGCGTGCGATGTGGAGCAGCTGGTCCTTACACCGGCCTTGCCCGCAGAAAATACACAGTATATTCTGCGTAACATGCAGGAGCAGGAAGCGAGCGACGAACGAGACAGACAGCGGAGTCAATCTGCTCAAGATGTGCGCAGACCTGCAGATAACCTTAAGCAAGCGGCAAAATCGATACGGCCTCGCTTCTCGTCGTCTATCTCTTCCGCCGCTAGACTTCCAGGTGGCAGTGCGGCCTCGAGCAACAACAACAGGTTCCGTGCCGACTCATCAAGCTCATCAAAGGATGCCGTAACTCCGATACAAGCAGAGACCTGGCATAAGGACGAAGCTTTGGCTGCGGACATGCTTGCCTCGTCGTCCTCTGATCTATATATGAAAGACACGTCTGCGTTAGAACCATTCAGTGCGATGGCTCTGCAGCCCATTCCAGTATATCCGGCAACCGCGGATGATTCCGACAAGCTCGTCAACCTACACGTCGGAGGCAGCAGGATCTTCACTACGACATTGCAGGTCATCAATCGGCATCAAGAGTCGAAACTTGCAAGGTTCATCAATGCCGAGCTAGCCAAGGCAGCGCAAAAGGCCGCTGAGACAGTCATTTCAGCACTGAGGACGCACAAAGACGGGGAACCGAGTCATGCCAACAGCGAAGGAGAAGAGGTTGCTATCGATGCGCCCGAAGATGTCCGCTTGTCTAAGCGTACTACGGAATCTCACTGGGCTCTACACACTACAAAGTCTTCCAAGGTCGAGCTCCGCTTGCCTCAGTCACCGCTAGAGGCCCTCAAGTCTGCGCGCGCTTCGATTTGCGAAGACGTGCCATCCGATGAGGGCGAGTGGGAAGATCCAACCGACGAGCTCTTGCGATCCGACGACGTTGAGATGCCACGCAGCTTCAGACAGTTGCTGGACGTTCCACTTCCGCGCTTCCCAAATCCGCGGAGCACGAAGTTGAGATTCAGCAGGATGCCACCGGGCGTCGAACCCATTATACAGCGCCAAACTAGCGGTGCGAGCAGCGAGTACTCGAGTAACACAGATGCAGAGGACAACTGCTTGAACAACTTCATCGATACTACTCCAGATGATGAATCCGAAGATCCGTTCCACTTCCAGCAGCAGGCTTCCCCTCTACCTCGATTGCGAGGGGGAGAAGCTCCAGCCGCAGTGCATTGCGGCAGGAAAGCATCGTCACCAGAGGAGTCCATCCGGTCCGCTTGCTCTCCTACTTCTCTCCGCTCCTGCTCGCCTCGCAACGACTCTCCTATCCGCTTCAAATCTCAAGAAACCGAGCTACGCGCGACTGATCCCTTCCAACAATTGCTCGCAGCACAAGAGCAAAGCATGCTCAAGCCATTCAATCTCTACCTCGACCGGACTGCAGATTCTTATGATGCCATCTTGCATTATCTGCGCACTTCTCAGCTGCCAAGGAAACTACAATCACAGCACACGATAGCCTTCGATGGCATGATGGGATCGGATCAAAATCTGCTGGAACTTGTAGAAGGTCTGCCATCCGACCTCAAAGCGAAATTGCTACCGCTTCTCTTCAACCCTCTTATCTCGGACTTGAAGGATATTCGAGAAGAGGCCAACTTTCTCGGTCTCGAGGATCTAGCTGGTCTTTGCGACCGCGAGCTTGATCAATTGAGAGCCGTAATTGCTCACACACCTCGCAATGCAGCGGCACATCCAGTGACTGGGGGCCAACTTCAACAAGATAGCGAGATGGCAGAAAGGACGCTCTCGCCTACACCTGTACGACGACTGAATGGCCAGCGGCCAAGACCACAATTCGTCGGCCACAGGCAGATCAACTCCGAAGGAATGGTCTTACCAAGGTCGCTTGCTCGCAGAGGAAGGACACAGAGCCAAGACGATTGGATTTAGATCGTTTCGTATGCTCTGATCAGAGGATCGTGTTGTTCCATATACTTCTGATATGCTTGCATGAGTGGTAGTCTCCTGTAGCAATATTTGTCGAATAATGACGCAAGAAGTGTACCTTAGACAACTTGAAAGAGAATTACGTTGACAACCAACACGGACAAGCTGGTGAGGTCCTTCCACCGACTGCTGACGGCTAGATTGACTGACTGATAAGTGACTATTGCATGACTTGGTCTGTTGGAAGGCAAGTCCACAACGGGACAGTCGGGGAAAGGGGTCATTGCTCGGCCCCTTGGCCGAGCTAGAGTCTTCCCTCGGTGTTCTTACTCCTGGTACACGGCTGGCCTTTTCTCCCACTCCTCCTCGCGAGGGCGCGCGGTCTTTGCCATCCACGGTCACCTGATGGTCGAGCTGGACGTGGACAGCACTTTCCGAACTTAAGAAGGCTCTGCCTGTGTTTGAAGCACTTTTCGGCGAGTCGCAGTGCTCGAAAAGCCTGATACTTCTGCTTTTCTTCGTGCTACCGGAAGCTCTGGAGACTGTACCAAAGAAAGATTGTCTTCTAACAGATCTCGTGCCAAACAGATGATTAAACAAGAAGCAAGCGAGCAGAGTGTTGCTGATCATTAAGACTACCCAGCTGAAGCCGTCACGATTGAACTGAGTGTGGATTTTAGCTGCTATCACCTTCAAAGTCAGCAATCTATATTTCTCACCTCTTGTATGTTCCAGTCTCTTCCATCAATCGTGTAGTAAACGTGAATGACATAGATCTGAACGACGAGCAAGCAGACAGTTCAGCGCCTCAAAGCTTCGCGCACAGCATTTGTTTTAAAGTATGTCGTAGTTAGCACTTACGCAAACGTAGACCGAGAGGATAACAATGCACGGCACGGACACCGTCAAGTTCGAAGCCAGGCGGGCCAAGGCGATACCCTCAACATGCTTGTCGACATCGCTATTGGCCTGAGCAGTCAATCGTCTAGCTGCGCTCTTGGACATGCTATTGCCTAAATCCGGCGATCGTTGGCTGAGGTTGTAGTCCTCGGAATTTTCGCCGACCCTTGTATGAGCATTGAACGTTCGGATGGTATCAGACATTGAGCGAGCCTTGCCATGAGATTCTGCAGCAATGACGAAGTTCGTACATGGTTAGTCGATGCTTGACGGGTATGAATGGAGGAAACACCCACGCTTTCGTAGCATAAGTACGAAAGACAAGCTAGCCAGACTGGCGGCCATAAAGATCGACATGAGGATACACGCTAAAATGACAACAACGCCAAAATAACGCTTGAAGTCTTTTAGCTTTTCGGGTCCTTCGATTTTGAGCTGGCCGAGGGTCAAGACGGCCGTCGACAGCGATGGATCTCGAGGATTGACCTCGTAGGTTCGAGCTGCTTGGTAGAGTGTCGAATATGCTGTTTCTCGGATCCACATGACGCGATTAAGGCAATTGCTGGCCATTACGGTTGCTGTCTGCATGACCAATACTTCTCAGTACGGAGCTGGCGACATCGGACACCTGAATGCTAATGCGACGGGCACTCACCGTGATGCCAATCCATAAGAGGGACAAAGTGAAAGCCAAGCCTACATTGTAGGTCCAGACAAGGGGGGGCCGAGAAGCTCGTGAGCCCTTTCTGCTGTCTCCGAACCGCGATAGAGCCTGCCAAGTTTGGAAAGCTAAAGATTGTGGCACTTGTGCCCATCGGCAGCTGAGATGCCATTTGGAAGATGAGCTGATTTCTGATGGGGTCTTTGGATTTCGTGTAATAATGAGCATAGAAACTGTGGCGGCCTGCGATGAGTGCAATGCCTGGGAAGCAGCTCAAGAGTGAATTACTACGTGGACAAGGGATTCTGGGAACGTATGGTCTACAGATGCTCACCTGCGATTGTAGCCAAGATGACAAAGACAAAAATGCAATTGAAGACGAGCATTCTCCCTCCAGGCACTTTTTGCAAACGAATGAGCTTGATTTGTTTTCCTCGCGCGCGGTGGTCAATGATTGTCAAGATCATCCAGAGGGTGCTAATGACTGCCAAGCTAGAGCAAGCAAGCGGATCGGTCAGTTTTCATGTTTAATGATCGCAGAGGGCATACTTACAGACCACTCAGAGTGAATTGCGCAATGAGCCGAGACCGATAGCTGTAAGGAGGCTCTTCTGGGACCGTGGCAGCTGGAGACAGCAAGGTTGATCACAATTGGCTTGTTGGTTGCTCGAGAAGGAGACAAAGCTCACCTAGGGCCTCGAGTTGTTGCGCAAACGGGTTCAAGCTGGACATGACCTTGAAGGTCACCTTCTGCAGTTCCACTACTGACTTTGCGAGAGAGACAGAGGACAACCCGAGCGCTGCGCAGGCAGCTCACCACCATCTCTCTCGAGCGAGCCCTTCAGTTGGGGTGTGCATGTGTGAGCAGGGGTGTTGCGGGGAACAGCCGTTATCGACATCAAGCCAACAAGAGAAGACTGCGGCGGCCAACCGTGCTGTCAAGCAGGCCAGAGACAGCCTAACAGGCACATCTCACACCCGAGAGCGCGGGTGGGTCGAGCAGATCGATGACTGCCATCGAATTCGCAAGATTATTCGTCTGTGGCGCGCTCCAAGCGAGATCTGTCACAGTTATCGCGGTCGAAAGCGGCAGGATGTCAGTCGGACACATGCATTGTCAGTTCGCTAGCTGCATCTGCAGAGAGTCGTCGATGTGCAGCATATCATAACAAGGCAGGGCAGCAGAGCAGAGCAGAGCAGCGCCGACTCGTGGTCCAGCGTGAGCGTGATCGGGCGAATGCTTGCAACGACGAGAGAGCAGCGCGGCGCTTATCTCTGCTCCCACTGATATCGTGCAGCACTGGGACTATTGCTGATCAGCTAGACTCGCTTACGAGGTCCGCTTGCAAGCCTTGTGCTAATCGCTGACACTGATTATCATCTTCTGGCTTAAGCATGCTGAGCGTGAGTGCTTTGCGCGGGTTTGCGAATGGAAGCAATCTTTTCCCAAGAAAGACGACAACAGATGTACCCTGGATACTTTACATTCATCTCAATTCTCTCTTAGACCATGCACTGACGAGCTCGCGCACTCTCACGAGTGAAGGCTGACCGCTAGAATTGACTGACCGACAATTGCAAGATACATCTTCGAGGCGAGTCCACCCAGAGGGGACCTAGAAAGGCTACAGCAACCACTGCTCGGCCCCTGGGCCTAGATGTAGATTCCCTTCGATGTCCTTACTCCTTGTACACGGCTGACCCTTTCTCCCACGCCTCCTCGCGAGGTCGGTCTTTGCCATCCACGGTCACGTGTTGGTCGAGCTGAACATGGACAGCCGTCTCCAAATCCGACAAGGCTCCACGCGGCTGTGAGTCAGCATTTGGTGGGCTCCAGTTCTCGACGTGTCTGACATTTCGGCTTTTCTTGCTGCCACCAGAGCTGCCCGAGGTCATGCCGATGGAGAATTGGCGTTTTGCGGATCCTGCGCCAAAGAAGTGGTTATACAGAAAGCAAGCGAGCAGGGTATTGTTGACCATCAGGTCAGTCCAGGACCAGCCATCGGCCAGGTACTGCAGCTATTATCTTAGCTGCCTTCACCTCGACTTTGACTTTACATGGTTCCTTACCTCCTGCGTTTTCCAGTCTCTCGATGTTATCGTGTAGTAGACGTAAGTGACCCAGATCTGAACAAGGAGCGCGCATATACCTTAGCATTCAAGAGCTTCACCTACGTCACGAAGTTGGGCTTGGCCAGCACGTAACCTACGCAATCGTGGACGGCGAGAATGACAATGCATGGCACCGAGACCGTCAGGTTGGAAGCCAGGCGGGCCAAGGCAACATCTTCAGCACGATCCGTTGCGATCGCGCGACCGACCTCGGCAACCAGTCTTCTAGCTGCACTTTTGGACATGCTGTTGCCGGAATCGAGCGAGCGCTGGCCGAGATCATAGCCATCGGGGTTCTCGCCGATCCTTGTGTGCACATTGAATGTTCGGATAGTGTCCACCATAGAGGCAGCCTTGCCGTGCGATTCTGTAGCCATAAGGAAGTCCGAGTGTCGTCAGAAGCTTGTGCGCGGAGGTCCTTGAATGTTACCAATTCAAGCAGAAACTCACGCTTCCGCAGCATAAGTACAAAAGACAAGCTGGCCAAGCTAAGTATGGCGAATGTTGCCATGACGATACATGCCAAGATAGCGAAGATGCGATAGTATCGCTTGAAGTCTTTCAGCCCTTCGGCTCCATCGATTCTGAGCTGACCGAGGGACAAGAGAGCCGCCACGAGGGAGGGATCTCGGGGATTGAGCTCGTACGTCTGAGTTGCTTGATAGAGCGTGGAATACGCTGTTTCTCGGATCCACATAACGCGATTCAGGCGAGTATTGCTCATTAGATTCGTTGTCTGCCCTAGGAATGGATTCAGCCAGGGGCACGTGTACATCAAAGCCTACCATCACTCGCCAATGTGCCAATCCACAACAGAGACAGGATAAAGCCAAGGCTCAGGTTGTAGGCCCAAACAAGAGGTGCCGAGAAACTAGTTAGGCCTCTTTGCTGTCTCTGTATGGCAATGGAGCCTGCCAAGTTCGAAAAGCTGAAGATTATTGCAGATGTTCCCATTGGCAGTGCAGACGCTAAGGTGAGGATGAGCTGGTTCCTGAGGGGATCTTTCGATGGCGTGTAGTAGTGAGCGTAGGCATTGTGGCGGCCCGCGATGAGAACAATGCCTGTGTAGCGTTTGAGATTTAGCCACCACTACGTGAATTAGGGTCGCGATCCTAGGAAGCAGTGCAGGGCTGCAAATGCTGACCTGAGATTGCTGCCAAGATGACAAACACAAACATGCTGTCGAAAGTAACGATTCTTCCTCCAGTGACTTTTAGCAAACGGACAGGCCTGAGCTTCTTGCCACGTGCGCGGAAGTCGATGATTGTAAGATACACCCAGACCGTGCTCATGACTGACAGACTAGACCATTGAGAGAGACTGGTCAGCCTGTATGCTCAATGATCACAGCGAGCATACTTACAGACCAATGAGAGCGAACTGCGCTATGAGCCGAGATCGGTAGCTGGACGGGGGCTCTTGTTGCGCGGTCGCGGCTGGGAAAAGTAGACAAGGCGTCAGGAGATTGCGTGTAGGTTGCTTACAGAGGAGAACGAGCTCACCTAGGGCCTCGAGCTGTTGCGCAAAAGGGTTTGTAGTTGACATCGAGGCTGGTCGTAGGTACCCTGAATGCAACAACGAGAGGACAGAGGACAAGTGAGTCTCGCGGAAGCTGATCAGCACCCTCACTCAAAAGAGCCCGCTGTTGATCAGCGTATCTTGTGGGCATCAGCCGTGAGCAGTCAAAGCGCCAGAGGTCAATCAGCGAAGACTGCGGTGGGCAACCGTGCAGGGCGGGTCAAGGGGCCAAAGACATCGATCCACAACGTGGTGCGACGAGCAAACAGCCAGCGTACCTTGAGGCTCAGGACAGTGCTGTAGCCAGGGTACAAGCAGAGCCAGACTGGTCCAGACTGCAGCCAACAGCGGCGGTCTCTACCGTGATCGGACGAACGCATTGCAAACGAGTACGGTACGAGCGGTGTGCTCAAGCTTGTTCTTGGTCGCACAACAGCAGGCTCAGTGAACACACTGTTGACGAGTTGGACGGTGGTAGGTTGCCAGCCACGCTGGTTGACTGAGGAACTGGCTGTAATGAACTTGGACCGCACCACTCCGACTTCAAGTTCTTGAATACGCCAAGCTTGCGAAACGATCCAGATCCACAGGCAGCGAGATGATCTCAGACTGACACCCACCGATGTGCTGGTAGCTGATAATTAGGCGGACAGACAATCAATCAAGGTCCAAGGTGTCGCATGCGAATAGCGTGACTTGTTTGCGCGGTTGCTTTCAAGCAACGACAACAACACATGACATGACCCTAGACACCTTGCAGTCGAATTTCTTTCTGGCCGATAACGACGAGCTGGTGTTTCCCCCACTACCGACGAAAGCTGTCTACTGGATTGACTGGCTGGCTAGTATTGCAAAATTGGGCTTCGAGGCAAATCCAACTACTGGCAAAGGAGAGGGGAGTGACACTGGCTCGGCCCCATGGGCCGAGATGGAGCCTCGTTTCATTACCCTCACTCTTTGAGAACAGCTGGTCCTTTCTCCCACTCCGCCTCGTAAGGTCGGTCTTTCCCATCCGCGGTCACATGATGGTCGAGCTGAACATGGACAGCCGTCTCCAAATCCGACAAGGCTCTGCGCGGCTGTGAGCCAGCGTTCGGCGGACTCCAGTGCTCGACATGCTTGACGTTCCTGCTTTTCTTGCTGCCACCAGAGCTGCCCGAGGTCATGCCGAAGGAGAAGTGGCGTTTTGCAGATCCTGCGCCAAATATGTGGATATACAAGAAGCAAGCGAGGAGAGTATTGTTGATCATCAAGTCCGTCCAGCTCCATCCGTCCTTTAGGTCTGGAAGCTAGTATTTTAGCTCGTCTGACGCTGAATGTTCAACTTTGAAACTTTCTTACACTCTTGCGTTTTCCAGCCTCTCCACGTGATCGTGTAATAGACGTATATGACATAGATCTAAATAGATAGCCGATGACCACATCAGTCTTTACTTGCTTGAGCACCTCAAGAAGCTGATCTCTAGCCAAGCTGATATCTAGCCAAGGCCGTGACTTACACAAACGTGGACCGAGAGGATGACAATGCAGGGTACCGAGATTGTCAAGTTCGAAGCCAGGCGCGCCAAGGCGACACCTTCAGCACGATCAACTGCCACGGCACGGTTGGCTTCGGCGACCAGTCGTTTAGCTGCACTTTTGGACATGCTGTTGCCGGAGTCGAGCGAACGCTGGCTGAGGTCGTAGTCATCGGAGTTTTCGCCAACTCGCGTGTGAGCGTTGAACGTTCGGATGGTGTCGGCCATAGAACGAGCTTTGCCGTGTGATTCTGTATCAAAAGCAGTCCATGTTTTGTCAGTAGAATGTGTGGCGATGAAATGTGCAAGACGTACGCTTTCGTAGCATAAGTACGAAAGACAAGCTGGCCAGACTGGCAGCCACAAAGATCGCCATGAGGATGCATGCCAGGATCACAAGAATGCCATAGTAGTGCTTGAAGTCTTTTAGCTTTTCGGCTCCTTCGATTTTGAGTTGACCGAGTGTCAAGACTGCCGTCGACAGCGATGGATCTCGAGGATTGACCTCGTACGTTCGAGCTGCTTGGTAGAGTGTCGAATACGCTGTCTCTCGAATCCACATGACATGGTTCAGGCGAGAGTTGCTCATTACGGTCAATGTCTGGAGGCAAGACGGACTCAGCGTAAGGACAGGGATGGCTATCAATCATGATGGGAGGCCGTTGTTCACCCACCGTGTTGCCGATCCACAGAAGAGCCAAGGTAAAGCCAAGGCTCAAATTATAGGCCCAGACAAGAGGAGCCGAGAAGCTAGTGAGGCCTTTTTGCTGTCTCTGAATTGCTATAGACCCAGCCAAGTTTGAGAAGCTGAATATGATGGCTGACGTTCCCATCGGCAGCTCAGATGCAAAGTTGAAGATGAGCTGGTTCCTGATTGGTGCTTTGGATACCGTGAAGTAATGAGCATAAGCGCTGTGACGGCCTGCGATGAGAACAATGCCTGTGCAGCGTTTGAGAATTCAGCCACGTGACCGAAATGGATGCGATGCTCCAAGGGCCAGAAATGACAGCAGACGCTGATGCTGACCTGAGATTGCCGCCAGGATCACAAAGACAAACATGCAGTTGAAGACGAGTATTCTCCCTCCAGTCACCTTTTGCAGACGAACAGGCTTGATTTGTTTGCCTCTCGCGCGGTGGTCGATGATTGTGAGGACTACCCAGACCGTGCTCATAATTGCCAAGCTAGACCAGGGCAAAGGAGCCGCCTCAGCGGCCTATGCTCGGTTTCCATGGACGTGAAGAATGACTTACAGACCACTCAGCGTGAACTGTGCTATGAGCCGAGATCGATAGCTGTACGGAGGGTCTTCCTGCGCTGTGGCGGCTGTGGACAACAAAAGTCGTCAGGAGAGCGCTTATGGAGTGCTCAAGGAGGAAACAAAGCTCACCTAGCGCTTGAAGTTGTTGCGCAAAAGGGTTTGGTGTTGCCATGATGCTGGTAGTATCGGCTTGCGGGCGTCTCGGTGCGACAACAGAGCAGAGAAAGAAAAGAGGATGGGTGCAGATGCGTCCTGCACAGGCAGCTCAAGCCCACATCCCTACCCAAGCGAGCCTTCTGTTAGGACGTGCGTGCATTGCGGACATCAGCCGTCTGCAGTTAGAGCGCCGAAGAAGGTCAGTTGTGTCGGCAGCCGACAAGTGAACACTGCAGACGTCCCACTAGCGAAACCGATGAAAGGATCTCGAATACGGTTGCGGGGGCCCAGGCTATGCGGCGCATCGGATGAGCGCGTGACTGTCGTTGTAATTGCTGGGATGTCTTCTTGGGCTCGAGTCTCAGTCAAGGAAGAAGGCGGTGGCCAGCCGGCCAGATACAGAGAAAAGGTGGGACGAGGCCAGGTGGCCAGCCAGAGTCACGCAGATGCGTCCAGAAGAGTGGAGAGTCACAAGCGAGCAGCTCAAGATCGGGTCCTGGGGCTCCAGATGCTTTTGCCCGTGTCGAGCGGCTTTGCATGGTGGGTCGGACGGGATGGACCAGGGCCATCCGTTTGCGTCTGCTGCAAGCGAGATCTGCGTCGTTGCGGGCGAGAGCAGCAGAACAGTGTAAAGTCGCATCCAGTCATCGTGCACTACTATCTGGCAGTGCAGTGCAGAGCAGAGCAGAGCGGCATAGTCTTTTGGTCCAGCTGCCCAATACGACCGTGATCGAGGGCAATGGGCGAGGTCGACGACAGCATAGCAGTGTGCTTGGCTTTGCTCGCAGGTTGATGAGCATCTTGCAAGGACATGGAACTAGAACTATGGCTGACTAGCCAGACTCGCAACTGAAGTCGGCTTGTGCCTCTCTCTGGCACCAATCATTCTCAGAAGCACTGGAGAATGGATCTAATCCATGCTTTCAATCCACGCTTTACCCTAACAACGACTGACACGCTGATAGCTGACAAGCAGGTGGACAGGCATCCACATCAGGGCGCCACGTCCTCGCTCCAAGGTCTGAGATAATCGCCAAAGATAGCCTCGGCCTGGGACTGCAGCATGCCTGTAGCCTCGTAGCCAAACTGCTTGGTCAGCTGCACGGCACGATCTCCATAAGTGTGGAGAGCGCTCTTCACAAAGCGATGCTGCGAAGTTTTGGAAATGGCACTTCTGGATCAGCGCGAGTCGCATACGACGCCCAGTGGCGCACAATTTCTGCCATGCAAACTCACCTGGTACGGCTTGTCGTCCTCCCTCTTGTAGACGAGGAATCGACCTGCTCCGCTGCTATTCTTCTGACCGAATGTGAAGTCGTCGCTGACGGTGACCCTGTACTGTCCATCAGCCAGACTGGCGGCCGAGGTGAACTGATCCTTGAGAGAGGCGGCGATGAAAATGACACCGGTGTCACCTGCAGGTAAGGGTCGGTCAGCTGGTTGTTCCCGAGGGGATACATCAGAACCATATCGGTACCTTTGCCTTCGACGGTGTAGGTACCGCAGTGGAAGTCGGCTTTGCGCCCCATCAAATTTTGTCTCCATTCGAGGTGTGTCTCGTTCTCGTCGTCAAATATGCTCGACGGTACCACGATGGAGTCGTTCTTCTTCACGACCATGGCGACAGAGCTACAGACTGGGAGGGCAAGAGGTAGCAGCAGTGATGGTCAGAGCGAAGAAGAGCAGCCGCCTGGTCTTGCTGGTCTCGCAGCTTGCCGCGCTCGTCTTGCTCGCTCATCTCGAATTACGGCCTGAGCGTCCACCAATTCTGGGCCGGAGCGGTCCCTCGTGCAGTCTCGATACTTCTAGCCAACCCTATGCAGGTGTCTTGCCTCAATTTGTGTATTCTTGGCAAGGATCTGAAGAGCCATCTTGATGACAGCGTGACCGCATGCATCCATCCTGAGACGGCCTTTGCTGCACGTGAAAACGTGACACCGGCGGCGTTTGCTCTGCCATGGTACATGCATTGCAGCCGCTGCTAGATAGCTATTGTAGTGGTGTTGGCCATCTAATGTAATTGACAGTCGTCTTATAAGTCGCATTGTTTCCGTAGAACTCCAGCTAGTGTGAGCCGCTGCTCCTGCCGAGCCGCCCCATGGCGAGCCCCCGTTACTCGGCTGTTGTAGTTTTGCTGTACTGCCTATGCATTCTCCTGCTCACGTTTCGGAATAGGGTAGTCGGTCTCGATATGCTGCTCCAGCCGAATATGTACTGCGAGCTCCATGTCCGAAGCAGCAGCCTGTCCTTCCAGACCTCTTCTTTGCGCTTTCATGAAACCAGGAGAACGTGGTGATGAAGGCCAGTCGTGTGATCTGCCCGAAAAGCCAGAGGAAGACATGCCCCTTGAAGAAGAAGATTGCTTTATAAGGCCACGCCGATAGCTCGAGTAGTGGTTGTACAGAAAACATGCAAGAATGAAATTATTGGTGAGCAGATTGCTCCACGAGTACATGTCCTTCAACGTCTAGAGACGAGTAAACACTAGTCAGCGCCCCGTCAGTCGAGTGCAATAATCTGAGAGATGCTCACTTCTTGCATAGCCCAGCCTTTTTCTTCGATTTTATAATAAACTAGGAAGAGGTAAACCTGCGACGAATGAGGTACAAAAGACGTCAACGACCGCAAGTTGGTTGCATGTTGAGGATTGTCAAGTCACTCACCGTGACGACTGCGCAGAAAAGCAAAATACACGGCACAGCAACCGTCAGGTTGGAGGCGAGGCGCGCCAAGGCGAGACCTTCAGCTTGTGTTTCTGATAGTGCAATATTGCGACTTGGGCTAGATCCGATACCAGCATGCTTTGGTATCTGAGCATCTCCAATGACCGTGTCATCTGAGCCTGATCTTGTGTACCTGCTAAAAGTCTGAAACGCTTCCGCGATCGAGGAATTCTTGCTCTGTGATTCTGCAGTAGGACATGCGCGGTTCTCCTTAGTGTCGGAACTATCCATGAGGAACCTAGACAGCTTCGGTGTTGACTCACGCTCTCTCAGCAGCAGTACGAAAGACAAGCTGGCCAGGCAGATGATCACGCAAAGCCCGGTGACTCCCGTGCTCAACACCACCACGACGCTGAACAAGTGCCTGAACTGGTGAATACCAACGGCAGCGTCGACTTTGAGCTTGCTGAGCGTAGGGACCACAGAAGCCAACGACGGGTCGTGTGGCGTGGTTGCGATAGTTTCGACTGCTTGAGACAAAAGAGCATAGACCTTGTCGCGAATGACCATGACTTTGTTGAGCCGGGTATTGCAGACCATCGTCAATGGCTGCAAAAAAGACGGGCCATGGCCCGTCAGCCAAAGCATGTAGGCATGAGTCCACCTCGTTGCACGGCTTACCAATATGACACCCCAAGAGACGGCCAGACACAGGCCCAGACTGATGTTGTAAGCCCATACGAGAGGAGCGGAAAAGCTAGTTTGTCCAGCTTGCTGCCTTCGCACCGAGATAGAGCCAGCCAAATTAGAGAACCTGGTCGGTGCACATGGAAGCCACGGTCAAGAGTCAGCACGGTCTGAGCGATCCACATCATTGATTGGGGATGATTCATTACGAGAAGATCAAAGCAGCCGTCACCATTGGCAGCTCTGAGCAGAAGTTGTAGGCTACCTGGTTTCGGATAGGTCGACCGTTGCCATAGTAGTGCTGGTATGCTCCTTCACGTGCTGCAATGCATATGAAGCCTAACGCGGGTGAAGCATCAGCGTGATCGCGAGCAGTCTTAGACCATGATAGATTGTAGAAACCGACCTGATATCCCTGCTAGGAGAACGAAGAGGAACATGCAGTCGAAGACCACGATCTTCCCGCCAGTGACAGATTGCAGACGTATTGGTCGAGCTTTCCTGCCCCTTCTCGAGCAGTCTCTGATTGTGAGGAAAAGCCAGGTTGCTGATTGCAAGGCGAGACTAGGTGAAACAAAGCAATATGGGTGGAAATTCTGGTGCCGCGAGTGGATTCTCCTCACAGTCCGCAGAGCACAAATTGCGTGATCAGTCTGCCCTTGTAGCTCGCTGGTGGGTTTTCCGAGACCGAGGCCACTGTAGGGGACAGGAGTAGCGCAAGTCAGCCTATAATGGTCTGTATGACGCTTTTCGTATCACTCACACAAAGCCTGAAGCTGCTGTTGAGCAGCACTGACGCTTGACATCGAGGCTGTCGGAGTTCAGCTAGTCACTGACCGTGGCGGTCGAGCTGTCAGGCTATAAGAAGTCGCAGGAAAGCAGGGCTGGCGGGATGGAGGACAGTTGAGCAAGAGCATAGAGCTTGTCTGGACCCTGTTCACCGCAGATCGCAGCGTGTCAGCGAGTAAGCCAGCAATTTACAGGCCGGTCGAACGCAGCGGAAGGCAGCTGGTACAGATCCGGTCAGCATCGGTGTCAGTGACGCGCTCTTGATTGCTGCCTGCTTGGCTTGGACGGCGAGCAACAGCCGGTTGGGCTGGTCACTGTCCTGCTTGTCTGTACTGTCGTTCGCCGTCCGTGCTCTTCTTGCGGGTGACGATGATCTGATGGCGAGGCAGCACCGGCAGCCAGTGATTATTGTCAGCCAGACTGGCGGGCAGCCCGTGCGTCGTCGAGTATTGTCCTTGGCATGGCTCCAGCGTCGCACTGCACTGTACGCACATCGGCCAGCCTGGTGTCCGCATGCTTGAAGAGCAGAGCAAAGCTGCTGAACACGCGCAGACTGTTGAGCCATGCAGGTGATCGGCGGACTCTACTGACGCTCTGGTACCGAGGTGCTGCTGTGCTGCTCGTACTAGTACTTTGCATTCTAGAACCTCAGCTGTGTGGATCAGGCAGCCGTCCCTTCTACATTCTGTAGCCATACTGCTAGCAAGATCTTGGTGGCATTCCAGACCAGCCAAATCTCCCACCCTCGCAACACTATAGCTCATGGACTACGACAGCGCGCTACACAAGTCGGCCAGCTGCTTTACTTTGCTGACAACAAACGATTACTGATTCACTTTCGTTCTTCCAAGGGCCTTGTCGACCCGACCACAGACATTGTAAAGCCGCGGCCACTTCACCCTCGTACCGATGGGTTCTCTTCACTTGTCGCCATATCCTCCTCTTTGTCGTCAGGTAGCCGATGTGATTCCCAATGATCTTCTTCCACTTCCAGGTCTGAAGAATCTGAATCAAGCCAATCCTTCTCCACCTGGCGTTTCAGCGTGATAGACCTTCCCAGCTCTAGATCAGGTGACCCGTTCGGGCTGACGACTGATACTCTGGCATTGTCTTCGGCAACGAGCGCATGAGGCTCTTTCTTCCACTCTTCAGACGCGTGAAGATCTGCTTGAGTCTTGTTCTGCTGACGGCCTGTGCGGCTCTTGTAATGATTGAAGAGAAAGCACGCCAGGATGGTATTGTTCGTCAAGAGCAGAGAATAGCTGTACCCGTCTGACATGTACTCGCGCATTGGCCAGGACGGACTGCCAAAATTGTAGAACACGATACACTCGTAAATCTACAGCAGATTGTGAAAGAATGAGTCAGATAAGTACATGATTGTCTTTTACCATGCATGACCTATTCGAGCATTTAAGAACTCACGGTGAGGTGAAGGCAGAAAGTCAAGACAAATGGCACGGAGATAGTCAGGTCGGCGGCCAGTCGGGCCAATGCAAGGCTTTGCGCTTGTTGTTCCGTCGCTCCCGCAACCGTATCTGCAGCCCACCAGAGATTCGACAAGGATCGCACCTTGATCTTCTCTGCTTCCTCCCTTCCAGCGGCTGCATCGAAGCCTTCACAGCCTTCAGCATATGTTGTATCTTGCTGCGTGACTCTGCGAACATGAATAAAGGTCAGTATGCCGGTATTGGGATACGCCGGCCCGAAAGTCCCGCTGGAAAGACCGAACTCACGTTTGCGCAACAAGAGCACGAAGGACAAGCTGGCGGCACAGACGAGGACACAGGCTGCCGATACGCAGGCCGCAAGTGATCCAGCAACGTCAAAGAGGCTCTTGAAGCTGTCTTCCCTTGCCATGGCCTCGGTAGCGAGAGCCTCGAGGGTAGACACCAGAGCAGCCCGCGAGGGGTCCTGCGCATCGGCAGCGAGGGTCGCACCAGAACCTGCAAAGACCGCAGCTATATCTCGGCGCACGGATAGAACGCTGTTGCGGCGACTATTGCACACTATAGCCATGGGCTGTCGCAGGAACAAGCAACGTTCAGCCAAAAGTGCCCCAACATTTCACGCGCAAGAAAGTCACCGAGATCAGACTTACGACGACGACACACCACAAAAATCCGAGACAGATTCCCAGACTAGTGTTGTATGCCCAAACGAGTCGAATAGAGAAGCTAGACTGGCCACTTTGTAGTCGACGGACAGAATGGATCCAGCCAAGTTTGAAAATCGTTGATACGGCGAGCTTACCTGAGATTGTTGCCAGCAGGACAAAGCTGTCATGAAGCGGAAATGGAGAGCCATATGAGGCAAGCAGCCTAATCAGCTTTATTGCGCTCACTTGAGACGGATACGTCACGTCTTGCTCACCCGAACATGCACTCGAAGATGAAGATCCTGCCTCCTGCGACTTTCTGCAGCCGTACAGGCTTGACCTGGCGACCACGCCTTCTGCAGTCAAGACCGGCGAGAAGCCCCCATACTACAGCTTGCAGTCCAAGCCTGTATGATGACATTAAGTACGTATACGCGGGTCGCCGCAATGTTGAAGTTCTAGTGCCCACGCAGACTTGCTGTACATGTCAAGACTGCCCTAAGTACTGCCTGGCGAGCCACTCCTGCCCCTCCCACACCGTCTTCAGCATGTCGAGCAGTGCATCTTCGTGTTGAAACTCGTCGGCGAGCTGAGCCAGCGCTTTCTGGCTATTGTAAAGTGCTTTTTTACTCAAGACCTTTAACGTAACTTGCGTCTTTTCCACATTCTCCGCAGAAATCTCATCAACTTCTCCGTTGATAAGGTCGTAGAATGGCTTGAAGACCGCCTCTTCATCGACATTTTCGGTACTGTCCGTCACATTGTGCTTTGCCCGTTTGCGAGGGCTGAGTTGCCGAGTGGCGCGAGCCTCCTTCGACTGCATAGGCAGATGAAACAAGGCAAGCGCGACAGTCATGCGATAAGAAACGTCGACTTTGCCTTCGAGCAGCATAAAGTGATATTCGCTGCATACAATTGTAAGCAACGAGGCTCAGCAAAAGGCGAACGCGTAAGACAACTCACCCCCAATAGTTGTTCGCTTGTAAGACAGCTTTCTTCAGCTCGCTTTCCTGCGACTCAAGCTCGTCAAAGAGCTTGACAACCTCATTGGTCACATCGAGCACACTGTCGATATTCGCCGGCATCCCGAGCACGAAGCCATATTCGGCCAGCAGGATATATTCGCTGTGTGTCGAGTACGAGTAGAGGATCTCGGACCCTTTCGGCGTGAGGATGGTGTTCTTTGCGAGCTGATTCGAAAAGATGTTGGGAGCTTCGGATGACAGTAGGCAGAAGTTCTCTTCATAATCGACGATTCGTTCCTGCAGAGCGCCAAACGGTCAGCATAGACACCCCAAAGAGTTCAAGTAGACGCGTACTGTCCGTGAAGAGTTGTGATTGCCCTAACAGCAGAGCTCGAGTCAGTGTTCTGCTCTCCAATGCATAATTACGTATCTGGACAGCTCACCATCTGTTTGTAGCACAGTTAGTAAGATGACAAGATAGGCATGCGGCGAGGCGACTCACATCAATGATCGCTGCCAGGGTCACGTTGTCCTCCTTCGTGGGCGATTCAAGGTCGTAATATATACACCTCGAATTGACACACAGCCAGCCCCAGCAAAAGTCCTGCACGTTCAGGCTTGCAGTCTTGTAAAGCGTCTGAACATGATTCCAGTCGGCCCAGAAGCGTCTGGAGACATCATCTACTGCGACCTTCAGACCGTGAGGGAGCAAGTCTCCCTTGACTAGCTGATCCCACAGAGTGTCCGAAACTACTTCTCGCCAAAGCGGGACAGTACTGAAATCTTGTGGTAATGTGCGTATATACGGCAAGAAGTAGTCTTTGCTGTCTTGGATTGTAGAATCCTTGATGGTACGATGCAAGGCCAAATGTAGCGAGAGCAGCTGGGTGCCATTCAGCTGCTCCTCGAGCTTGAGATCATAGAGTGGAGCGATAGTCTTCTTGTTGAGCAGAGACGAGTGCGGAAGTCTGATGAGTGCTTGTCTAGGCTAGTTCAGCGAGACACTACCAAGTCAGTAAGAACGTTAGCTGCGGTGGGAATGGCCAGAATGCGCACATAGATATCTCCAGTCGCCACGAGCTTTCGACCTCCTGCAAAATGGAGACGAAGCGGCAAGAATTGGGGCGTCAAGGCAAGGTCTGAGGTAATGGCGGCTTCAGAGCTCGCACACCTCCAGCTGAACTGTCCCTGAGCTCAACTTTGAGCGTCCTTCTATCAAAGCCTTTCGTCTCGAGCCAGTCGAGCAGCTCTGACCATGCTTCGTCTGCCATGATTGCTCGTGGACACTGGTGCGCGTACTGTCATCTTGGTGAAGTCATTTTGAATCGAAAGAGCGTGATTTCGGACTACTTGCTGCTGCTGTCGTTGTGGTTGCCGTGTGGCTAACCTTGCATGCAGAGCTTCAAATCTGGACCTCTTTCTGGTCATCGACAACCGAACACTCGACAAGTCTACACAGCGGCCTCTGCACGATGCGGTGACCACAATAGTCGAGGGTCCTCCTCTTAAGGCTGCGCCCTCCACTCAGCTGGCCGAGTCCTGTCTCGCCTAGTCCTGAAGCCACTAGCAACAGCTCATAGTCAGGTCGAGGCAGCGCGGAGCACGCTACAAGGTGACAGAGGCAACATGGCTGCAATGTCTGCAGCCACCCATCAGTCCCCGGGTGCCGAAGCTAGTCTGCTACGCCGTCTAGGGATACCGCTACCAGGTGGCTGCCTGCTGGACGCCACTTCAACTTCCGTGCCATCTTCTTCGTCCTCATCTTCAGTCTCGTCCAGCTCCGAAGGGCAGAATCAAGACAGGAGCGCACCAATATACGTTCCTCCGCTCAACTTTGCAATTGTATCTCATGGCCTCTTTCGCTCAGGATTCCCTAGACCGGAAAACTACCTCTATCTCGACCAGCTGGGCTTAAAGAGCATCTTGTGAGCTCACAATTATCTTTTCTGCGCCTTGGGCTTGTAGTCGTATGGATCACAAGCTGACCTCATTTCTTCTCCATGTGCAGGTATTTAGCGGATCAAGATTTCAAGGAGGACACGCTTAAATGGGCCAATAAGAGAGGTTTAAAGGTCTTGCACTATCGGTACGTGCCTAGCTATCCTGAGCACAGCTTATTCGCTCACACTTGTTCATGCCCTGCAGTGTCGACAGCAATAAAGAACCACTAGTCGAGACATCAAAGGCAGAAATGGCAAAAGCGCTAGAGCACGTTATCGGTAAGACGAGTCCGAGAGCCCGCTTTCAACTTATTCGCTGACTGATGGACCCTTCTCAGACAATCGTGATCATCCCATGCTGATAGCGTGTAATCGAGGCAAGCACAGAGCCGGACTGCTCGCTGCTCTTGTCCGAAGACTGCAAGGCTGGACTCTTACGATGGTATTCGAAGAATACAAGCGCTTCTTCATCAGCACAAATGCTGCAGGAGAGGGCAAGAATGCAGGCGGTCGTGTGGGAGACTACGAGGTGAGCTTGCGAGCGAGATCATAAAGGCTTATAGCTAACTTGTTTTCTATGCCAATAGTGGATCGAGACTTTTGACTTGTCGCGATATACATGTCACGACTACGCCCATCAACACAAGTGGCTGCAAAGTCGTCCTACATGACTTGCTTATGCTGTATTTTAAGATGTGGTGACAGGGATCTGTGTGGTCCTATGCGCGACGTCCAGCAGTATATCCAGTGGCAGCTTCGTTTCTTAATTCTCAATTGCCGGCCATGTAGAATCGAAAGACAGCTTAGCCTGCGGGCTAAAGATGTCGAAGGGAGGCAGAGTGCAGCCGACGGCAACAGTATGTCCGAGTAAATTGACTTGCATTCTCATACAGTCTAGGTCCGTACCCGTGTAGTGCTGTCATAGCCACCATGCATGCCCTTACCAATTAACCTCACTTTACATGTTAGAATCCTTCAGCTGCAAGGACAGTCCCACTGCATTCCCCAAAGCCAACATTGATTCCATCACGACTGCATCGTCCGGTAAGAATTACTGTATCACCGTCCTCGATAAAGGTACGTGCTTCGCCCGAGGGAAAGTGCCAGGGCTTACGACCGCCCTGCGTTGTCTCCACCAAACTTCCTAGAGATGCCTGATAACAGCCAATGCCGGTCAAAACTGGAGTATATTCGTTCCGATATGATCACGCTCACTTCGCTTTTGCCGGAACATGTTCCCGTAGCAATGAGATCGCCAGTGTTTACTGGACACCCGGACAAGGTCTGATGAACAAGCAAATGCTGCAAGCTCCAATAGAAGTCGGTAGCCCGAATTTCAGAAGCAGTAATGGCCTCCTCTCCGTCTATCAGATGCAGACCAGCTTAGCGACTTTCGACAGCCACTTCAAAGGGATCGCAATGCTTACTGTCCATCTGGACTTTCGCCTGGAGGTGTACATCGAGTGATCGTGCTGCCGAAGATTGCAGGATGCCCATCTCTGGCTTGATACGTTCAGGTAAGGCCTCGAGGAAGGGCTCCAAGGCGTCAAGCGTGACGATCCATGGGCTGATGGTAGTCGCGAAGTTTTTGCCTTGGAAAGGACCCTGAAGGCAACAATACGATCAAATTGAGCTGGTCGTACGTCATCTATGCCTCGGCTTTCAAGCTCACCAAAGGCGTCATTTCGTAACCTTGTATATCGCGAGCAGACCAGTCATTCATCAGGACTACGCCAAAAATGTGCTCGTCTGCCTCTTCACAAGTCAATCGCGACCCTAATGTCGTTGAGCCCGAAACGAAGAACGCCATTTCTACTTCGTAGTCCAACTTCTTTGTGGGCGCAAGAGTAGGCTATAATAAAAGCAAGTCAGATGTTGCAGTAGGCTCTTTGGCCGAATGAGTTCGCTCACTTCTTCGTCTGTCGGATTAGCCCTATAAAAGCCGCAGGGACGTTTGAACGAGGTGCCCGACGCTACAATGGAACTAGAGCGACCATGATAGCCAATAGGCATATAAGGCATCTGCGCCGGAATACTAGGATTTCCGGACACTGCTCGACCTGCATTGATCATATGTTCCACGCTGCGCAAAATTGTTTCAGACTGTTTTACTCCGCTACGCCGCACCCAATCTTCTTGTCATCACTCACGCTATGCAGTAGTCGGTATAGTCTCCAATTCGCATGGGTAAATGCATGAGAACATCGGCAGACGGTGCCAAGCTGTCGGCAGGGAAGTCGGAAGGTCTCTTTTCCAGTGCAAAGGTCTGCTGCAAAGCAAGCCGCAGCGCTCGCCGGGAGGCCAAGGGTAGATTTGCAATCCCCTCGAGGCTGTCCTGCATAGCATGGTATGTCCACATCGTCGTATGTCAGTCAGCTTGATATTCGGCATTGAGACACTGCGTTGGTGGCGACAACTTGCTGCAGTCAATGTTCGTACGGTTGCAGCATCCAGTGCCTTGTGGAGCGGCCCGTAGGCGGACAGTATGTCGAGGAGGACAACTGTATCCGCTATACGCGTAGCAGGCCGTCTGCGAGAGTCGGACCGTAATGATACCAGGCCAAAGGGTATGTTGTGCACAGAGAAGTCAGGATGGTTGAGGCCTCCCGGTAGCCAGCATGTCGTAGATGCCATCGTTCTGAGATGATGCGAGACTGTTGTGCGATGCAGAACAGCACTGAGATGCCATGTCGCATCGGCAAATGTGTATGTGCGGTCCAGCTCGGAACATCGCTGCGGCTGGGTGGGCCCTCCGGGTCCGGCTAGGTGCGGGCCGTCTCAAAGATGAAGAAGAGTGCGCCGGTGTTGTCTCGGTGGTTGACTCCTGTAGAGCCGGTAGCTTGTACTGATAACACACAAGCTTAGAGCTTCAGCTCCTGTCAATCTGCCTTCACTCAGTCTCGCTATCGAAACATCTCCACATCACGGAAGAAGCCAGAACCAGAATTATGGGCAGCATCGATAATCTCAGCCCCACAATCAGAAGAGTCGTTACGACTCACTCAGACGATGGCAAGGCAATTCTGTAAGCTTCCAAGGCTTCTGATACTTACGGAGCGTTCTGAGTCTCGGGTTCATTCTTGTCATCAAGCTGGAAAGACGATGAGATCACCGCCACTGCGGTTTCGACAAAAGACGGCTCTTCTGCACGATTCGCTCATATTTGGACCATAGACAAGTTCCCGTACGATAATGCCGATAATCGCGATTTGGCATTAGAAGAAACCGGAAAAAGGCTCAGGTACCCAGATGGAAGCCAGTACAGGAAGACAATAAGGCTGACAACAGCCTTTCTGGCTTCTCGTAGCAATGACAACGGAGTCATACTTCGAGTAGTTGATCTGCCTCGTGCGTCCATAAATGCTACTGCGTAGCTTCAAATGCACACTGAATCCGCTTGGACGTCTTGTTTTGGCACCTGCAGCCCATTCCAATTCTCCATTTCATCGCACACAATCGTGAGTTTCACACAGTGTCAGTCGCTGTGTCAGCAACTCCGAAAGCTTATTATTGTCTCTCGTTACCCTCAAGGTTGGACTATGGGTCAGTCTTTTATTGCCAACTGTCGGATTGCTGCTTAAATTTCCTCCTTTCTTACAGTATCGTCCTGGAAGGCGAATGCGTGCTCATCCTCGACGACGGAAAAGAGATTGAAATGAAGAAGGGCGATGTCTGCGTGTGTTGACATTTGCCCAGAATGCTCGAAGTAACTAGGCTAATGCAGCCCACAAAAGGTCCAACGCGGTACCATCCATGGCTGGAAGAATAATACAGACTCTTGGGGACGCATTTATTTCGTTCTCATGGCGTCTCAGCCCCTCATACGTGGAGGCAAGGAGTTGGGCGATGCCGGATGTAAGCTTGCTTAAGCCAAATTGCAACAGCAGCGGGTTTCATGTACACAGGCTGACCTCGGGCAACCTATCTATGTCTAGACGAGCGTCATTAGTATCTCACCGGCCTCTCATCTTTGCAAGAAGTAGCCATCACGATTGAGCCGCAGCTATATCTTGTGGATTGCACGAGCTTGTTGCTGACGGGTCAGCAGCGTCCAATGCACGTGATAATGCATACTCTTGAAATGTATAGTGCCACGGTACCCAGGCCCGCAAGAAATGAGGGACTGCCGCAGACAGCTTGGACTGACCGAAGCAATAGTATTCGATTGGCACACTGATCTGCTGATGTTAATCTGCTGACTCAATCCTTTGCAATCATATGCAAACTCTTATAGCCTTAGAACGACAACTGCACTTGACAGACTGAGTGACTAGATGGAGACGTTTCAGAGGTAGCTAATAAGAAATTCATTTGCATTTCAGAAGCTCCTGTCCTAATCACACGTTATGGGGGACCCCGTTATAGGAACTTCACCGACGCTAGGCTTTGTATTACACCTTCTGATTACCTTTTGGCATGACTGTGGTGCACATGCTGCAGTGGTGCATCGATGACATAATCGAATTGCTTCTTGTTTCGCTTGAGCAAAAGTACCGAAGCGCATCCTAGGGCTGCGAAGACAATCACAGGTATCCAGGCGAGCCTATACGAGTCTGCGAATGCCTCGGTGGCAGCGGCTGCAGCAGCGTAGAAGATAGGTGGCGTCACGCCTGGGATCTGCCCTTGCATGATTGCACCAATGAGCTGTTCGTTGCCAGTGGCAGCGCCGATGATAATTCCGAGCTGTTGAGGAGCCGCCCCCATCGGGAGAACCGCTTCTGCAACGTAGGCTGGAATCTTCTTTCCAGTGTTCGAATTTAAGATTGATGAAACAACGGCAACACCGACGCCTCCTCCGAGCGAGCGAGCTGACAATGTCATGCTAGTAGCGGTGCCGATAAGTGCAGGAGGAACCTGGAAAACAAGACAGAGAAGATTACATTTGATCGTCTGAGTTGCAGACAGTCCGAGGAGGTATCGGGAAGCTATGACTCACGGCAAATTGTGCTACCACGGTCAAGAAAGTCAGAGGCATAGCGAAACCAAATCCAGCCAGAACATCCATGCCGATGAATAGACCTTTTTGGTTTGGACGAGCCAAGCAGCTGCAAGCAATGGCTAGTTGGTAAAGTCGCCCATTACGTTGAATTGAAAGGAGTACCATGCTTACAATCCTATGCATGCGCCAGTGAAAAGAAGGTATCCGACCTGTATGAACGGTCACTATTTTAGTAAAATGGCTTGTCAGCGGTGCTGCGGAAAGAAATTCATACAATTAACGGTGTGACATTGTCGCGCATCTTGCTCGCGTATAGACCGCCAAGTATGACAGCTGGAATGAAGGCGTAGTAAAATGGAGTGGCCAAAAAACCGGCCTTGAAACCGTCGTGCTCATAGACGGTCGCGACCTGCGCTGGGTACAAAGATGACCACGACACGTATGCAAGACCTTCGATGAAGATAGCAACGAGTACGAGCCCGAAGTTTCTGTCTTTGAACAGTCCGTGGTGAAAGAGGCCGTCCGTTTTGCCCTTCCATTCCCACACACCAAGCACAATGAAGAGGAGGATGCCAGCGATGAGTGGACCGATGACCTTTCCGGATTTCCATGGATAAGTGACACCGCCCCAGATGAGTCCAAGGAGGAAGAGCACTGCTGCAGCTGACAGGAGCGCATAGCCAATGTAGTCCAGTCGTGGTCGGTTTTCGGTCAACTCGGTGCGACGTGGAGGAGGTCGGTATGCTAGTGTCCATAAGATGATCATAGAAGTGTAGGCACCGATCAAGGCATAGAACATCGATCGCCATCCGTTGACGGGATCATTAGCTACAGCTTTGGAAATGCCGAGCAGGGCGGGGAGTGCACCGAAGCCCGACAGGGAGAAGACGACGGCCTGACCGATACTTCTCCAGCGATGGGGAAGGACTTCCTGCAAAATTGAGAAGATTGAGACGCTTGACCGCAAAGCTAGATACCCGCAACGCAGCAAAGCACTTACTGAAGGAATCGCGGTGACGACGCCCATGGGGGCGGCGCCCACGCCCAAAAGAGCTGTGCCGGCGATGACCATGTTTGTAGAGTCGGCTCTTGAAGCAATTGCAGAGCCAATGACGCCGAAGACGAGGGGAATCACAATGAACCATTTCTGCAGCATACAATCTGTGTTAGTTTACCACTGAATGCTTGACAAGTCTCACAGAGCCCGTGAATTGGTCCGTCTCACCCTGCCGTGGATGTCAGAAAAGTAGCTCAGAATCGGAGCGAGTGGAATGGTGACGACGTTGAAAGCATTGTAGATCCAGGTTCCTTTGCCAGAGTCTCCTAGCGATGCAACAATGCTTCGCGTAAAGGCATTCAGAACAGTGATTGTGAACAAGATCGTGATCCAGAAAAGGCCAGATGCAATGACCACGACTAGATGGCAAGACATGGAATGTTAATGGTTTTGTCGCTACGGCTACATTCCTTTGCCAAGTGTCACAAGGGCTTACCGACAGCACGAATTTGGAGATCTGGGTTGACATCTGGGTCCTGAGCTGAAGCCATCGTGAGGGTGGGCCGAGGAGCCCTTCCTCCTTGATATCCATCTTCGAGCTGGTCGGCTTCATGCTTTATCTCATCGCTATGATGCTCAGCTGTTGAGGTTGCGGGCTGTAGGTCGGCCATTGTACCAGCGGCGTGAAGGTCTGTACTAGTGAGTCCACGATAGAGCGATCCGGGGACAAGAAGGGCGCAGGTCGACTCCATTCTGGCTCTGTCTGTGGGGGCCCAGTGTTGGAGGAGCCCGCGTTGTGAGACTCCTGCGGGTTGGCGGAGCCGAAGTGGGATCCGGAACCCAGCCCAAGCCTGAAAACGGCGCGGCCTCTACGGGCGGACCGTGGCATCTGCCGTTCCGCTCTCTCCTCACAGAGACACTGCGCTTGCTCTTGTAGCTCGTACCGCGACAACTCCTGACTCTCTTGCCCTCCGGTCACGCTCCTTTGCGCTGCTAAATGTCCAGATCCACGGCTCCGCCAGCTTCCAACAGCATCCAGACGGTCGAGATCGACGACGAGTGCAACCTCGTCTTCGAGAAGAATACCGACATCCCGCTTTCAGGCGATGCAGGCGAGTCGGCAATTGGTACATGGTATAGTTGGTGGTGCGAGCTGACCAGAGCGGTGGCGTTGTCACATCGCAGGTCCTGGACTGGCCCGCTGCAATGTCTACAGGCCACGGGACACCGAGTCTGGCGCAAAATACCCTGTACTTGTGGTGAGTGCGTATTTGTTGTCCTCATCAATGGATGACTACTCACAGATAGTGATGCTTGGCGCACAACTAGACGATGGGACCCTGTAAGAACAGGACTATCGCCAGTGCGAGAGGCTCGAAGCATGAAAGCTGATGCGCCCTACTCCCTTCTTCAGACGGCAAGGACATAGCTTACTCAGACTTCCATCCCAAGTCCTTCTCAGAACTGCCAGAAGAGCACAAGAGCAAGGTGAGCATCCGTACTCCTTCGCGCGTCCAGTTGGCCGAGGTCCTCCCAATCGCCTGATATTATTTCGAACGAACCTGTTCAGTATTCCGCATGGGAAGTGCCTGATCCAGTATTTTGGACAAAAAATGGCTACGTAGTAGTCCGGGTCGATGAGCGAGGTCTGGGACAGTCACCGGTAAGCTGCGGCATCCTTGTGGCAAGAGCAACACGCACGGGCAGCTCATTTGAACCTGGTACCGTCTGGCAGGGCTTTATGGACACGATGAGCAATTCTACCGCAGCGGATTTTGCTTGCTGTGTCACATGGGCCGCAGAGCAGTCCTGGTCAACTGGGAAGGTCGGTCTCTTGGGCGTGTCGTGAGTTGTCGTTCCAAGATCATTTGAAGAATGTTATGCTCAATCTTTGTTCACAAAAGGTACTTTGGTGGCTCGCAGTGGCGAGTGGCAGCACGGAAACCTAAAGGGCTGGCCTGCATCATTCCTTGGGAGGGTATGAGCGACTATTATCGGGACCGTTGTCGTCACGGTGGCATCTACTCTGATGGAGTACGTCGTCCTCGCCTCGACATGCATCTATCGCGTGTTCACGAGACTTGCATACTATAGTTCATCAAATTCTGGTGGAACCGACAGGTCGTGACTAATCAGTATGGCCTAGCCGGCAGAGCAGCTAGAAAATGGGGTAAGTCGTACGCATGCGATGTCACCGAAATGGAAACTGAAGGCATGACCGCAGGTGAGGACACACTAGAGGGCGATTTGCCAGAGTCCGAGCTCGTCAAAAATCGCAACGATCAGACTATCGATAATGCCAAAAACAAATATCTAGACCAGCCTTACTACGCTTCGCGAGAGTACAACAAGGGCGATATCGAAGTTCCCATGCTGAGCGTTGCAAATTGGGTACTTCCGCCCCTTAATTCACCGTCATGAAGCACCAAGGCTGATTGTTTCTACCAAAAGGGCGGTATACTCCTGCATCTGAGAGGCAATGTTATCGGCTACCTCGAAGCAGGCTCGAAGAACAAGTGGCTGTTCTTTATCACGGGCCGGCACGATCTGCCCTTCTTCCTGCCAGAGCATGTGGCGGTACAGAAGTCATTCCTCGACGCTTGGCTCAAGGGAAAAGACGACAGGGGTGAGATTTAGAAGGGGACAGCATGTGACCACTGCGAACACCAACTGAGCATTGATATTGTAGGCTGGCTCGAGGGACCCAATGTAAAGGTTCCAGCGATCAACATGGCGGTCAGAAAAGGCAACCCCAAATTCAATACCATTGAAGGCGACAGAACCTTCGCTTTTCGCGAAGAAAAGGAATGGCCACTTGCGCGGACCCAGTACACAAAGTACCACCTCCGCAGTGACCTGGGTCTCAGTCCTTACGCTCCACAAGAGCAAGATGCCCAATTGACCTATCGAGCGCTGGATGGAGAACCCCTGACCTTCACTACTGCACCTTTCGAAAAGACCACGGAGATCGCTGGCCACATCACGGCCAATCTATGCATGGGCATCAAAGGTGTGTCCGGCTTTGAAAGATATAGCCGTGGTGCTAATCAAACCTTTCAAGGCAACGGACGAGACGAGACTCCCACCGATCTCGATGTCTTCGTCACTATTCGACATCTGGGTCCAGATGGCAAGGAAATCTTCTACACAGGTACGCTCGGAGTTGATTCACGGTCGTGACATGCTCCTTGCTGAAGTAGTGCGCTTAATGTATGTAGGCACAGCTGGAGATCCTGTACCTCTGACAAAAGGCTGGCTCCGCGCCTCATTGAGGTCGATAGCTACAAATGATCCCAAAAACAAGGAATATCTGCCTTATCGAACGTATTCAAGCAAAGACGTACAGCCTCTGTCCGAATCGGTAGCTTATGACCTTCTTATCGAGGTCTGGCCAACCAGTGTGGTGGTGGAAACAGGTGGCATGCTCGTCTTCGAGGTATCTCCAAAAGATACACAAGGCAGTGGTATTTTCCTCCATCAGCATCCCGAAGACCGGTGAGTGCCACTTTGGAGCAAAGTTGGAGCGCGTCCGTCCGACACTGCTTAGTTATTCGCCATTCACTGTGCCCAGGTCGACTGCAGTCTTCGCTGGAAATAACATCATCTACTTCGGAGAAGGTCACGAGAACTGGGTCCGGCTGCCCCTTCTGCCCTGATTCGCACAGGGATAGAATCATGTGATGGGGAAAATAGGACAGGCGCTGGCACAGGTCGAGCGAATGTGGCAGCTGTCGACTGATATACAGAAGGTAGTCCAGCCTGACAGAGAACCAAGTGATCGTCAAATTGCGCTTGCCGTTGTCTACGAAGTTGCCGACTTGTTTGTCAAAGAGCTCCTGCCTTGCTTCACTACTCATCGACTGGTCACTACATCAGTAGCGCAGGGTACATCTGCACAGCGTGGCAATCGCCATGTGCTATATGTGGCAAGGAATCCGCAGAATTGTTACCTTGTGCTCAGCCCGCACCCCATCAGAAAACTTCTAGGGCATTGATAGTCTTTTTCACACTGTTCTATACACTCTTCCGACACTGCACTGAAACATCATGCCCCACTGTGCCATTGCTCTGAATATAGTACTCCCCTGCACCCATCCGCCCACATCGGTTTGCCACTCCCACAGGGCCGGAAGGCTTGCCCCCGAGAGGTGGAGAGGCGGTCAGCATTCACCACAGCGGGCTCTGCAAGGCCAGTTTCACTCGGTGTACTGAGTTACGTTGGACTCTAACATACTCTACATCCTCTCGGGCTCGGCAGCGCTCGTCGACATGGCTTCCATCGAGGCAAAGCTCAAGAATTTACGCGAATGCCGCGACGATGGACGGGGCATCTACCTCCGCTACCGACAACGTCAGGTCCACGCATTGTACAGTGAGTGCTTCGCTGCGTGCCAATTCAGGACTCAAAAATCTTTGGTGTCCGTGTGGGTCCACGCTTGTATGCTGAAGCTCCCTACTTTGGCTGTCTCGCAGATGCTGTCTTATCGAACGAGCACCTCTTCGTGGAGGCAATACGCAAAGACACCGGGAAAGCCGACTTTGAGGCGCAACTGGAAGTGACCCTCGTCTTGAAAGACCTCCAGCTGCAATTCGACACATCAGACTTCAAAGCATCACTAAACCGCGCCAAGACCCTGCGGAAAGGCGGCAGTATTCCCACACCATATGGGGCTGCTCTCATTTTAGGTCATGCAACCGGTACGGCTGGCCCAGACAAACAGCAGCCAGATATGACCACTTCTAAAGCCCTGGTCATTTTCTCAATCATAGCCCCGCTTGATACCGTCTTGTGCCCACTTGCAGCTGCCATGGCTGCAGGGAACGTGGCCTTGGCACTTGTAAGCCTGCTACCAGGGATCCTTTGCATCATGTGGCTCTAGGACTGACACGACTGCGGCATAATAGTTTCCAGAATCTGCACAGGCTACATTCCAACTATATACCACCCTGTTGCTCCCCAAAATCGATGCTTCAGCTTACCCAGCTGCTGTGGCCGACGGATCATCCTTGACAAGTGCGCTTGCAGAAGCTTTCAACGTGTACGCGGGTGTCACGGTTGACGAAAGCACGAGGGAGAAGATTGCACATGCGGCAGTACGCGCGGGCAGTCCGTACCATCTTCTCCCAAGCAGGGGCAAGAATATCTGTCTCGTCTCCAAGACGGCACCGCGTGACGATCTCGCTCGCATTGCCACCCTCTGTATCCGATCCAAATTTTGCGCGCTGGCAGGTCAAAGTCTAGGTTCGCCCTCCTTCTTCTGTGTCCATGAAGAGATCCACAACGACCTCGTCCAATTGCTCACGCAAACTGCAAAGGCCATGCTAGTCACGCCCGATGATTTCAGTCAACCCCGATTCTCGCCTACTTTTGACGCCTCACGCTTGCTACAATTCGACTCTAGCAGCTCTCCTTCCACCGCAAAACTTGTCTTTGAGAAAACGCTACATGACGACAAGACGGCATTCCGCATCTACGAAAGCGTGTCGCCGACTGCGCCAGCCCTAGATCACGCCAATGACTCTGCGAGCATCGTTTTGGTGCCATTCACAAGCACAGAGGAAGCACTCAATATCATTGGCAAACGGATGGGCCATGTTCTGAGCGTGTTTGCTAACACAGAGGAGATGTAAGTCTCGCAGCAGCGCACGGAAATTGGAAGCTTGGCTCGGCAAAATGGCTCACTTCCATTCTCCTTACTACGTTAATCATGCACACAGAGACTACTTTGCAGCGGAGCTTCGACCTCCATGTCTCATTGCAAATGACCTCCCGCTTGCGATGCTTAGTAAGTAGCTGAGGGACAGTCATTTCCGTTGTATGCCATGCATATTGATTTTACTCTCTCTGACGTTCCATTCAGGTGGCATATGCTCTCAACCTCAGCACAATAGCGTCCGCTGGCAAGCTACCAGCTTCGAGCGGAGGATCAGAGTTCACGAGCGCAAGGAAACAGCTCCGGATGTAGTGGCGCCCTATGCTGGTTGGCACCTCAAGAAGATGAGAAATCTAATTCTGCCAAGTGCTGTTCAGAAAATCATTATTAGCAAGAAGCATTCCAACATCATTAGGCGCGTCTTCTTCTTGCAGGTGAGCGGGAAGGTGCATGTCGCCGCTTAGCGGCGGTGTTGACCAAATAACCAGATACGAGAGGAAAGCTGCTAACCGATGCCGTCTACCCATCCCCTCCTACATACTTATGTGTACCGTTGTGTCGTACAGGGTCTATTCCTGTCCCTATCCCTCGTGTTCGGTAGCACCCTCTTGATCGGCGGCATGGGAGGGCTCCGTCTGTATCGTTATCTCAAGGCTGTATAGGCAGGCGTCTAGAAGGCGTCAGATCGTCACTAGTATTTGCTGTTGGGGAGCTTCTCGTAATCAAATTGAGGCTGAAGAACTTCGCAGTGGTAGAAAGTTGATTGAAATGAAATGCTGTATCGGACAAGCAGCGCCTGTACATGTGCGACTTTGAGAAACCTCTGCGTTCGGATCGCTTGACGGAGAAGCGTGGCCAGGCACTCTAGTGGACCCATCAAGCCGAAGCCCGAAGGGTGCGCCCTTGTCCACAGCTTCCCAGACTGGCCGCGAAAGCCGTGAGACTTGACCCGTCGATTTCGGGCGAAATCTTGAGAGCACCCCTCCACCCGTCGGTGAGAGCCTAGCTGCCGCTGCTGTTGGGTGCAGTCAGTGGTCCTAGCTGCTCGAGGAGTCAAGTAAGGGAGCGATGTCGATGTGAGCGTGCACGCTGGCCTGGCGGCTGGCTGTGTGTGACTGCGGCCATGAAGTCATACATCGATACCGTTCGAAGCTGAGCAGACCTCCATACATGCTGTCGGGCAACCAGTGCCAGTGGCAACATGCATCAGTCCATTACCCGGACAGTCCGACGATGTCTGCGCTGCAGGAGGACCAGGTACAGAGTGCACACGCGATGCTGTGGGCGGTGTTGACGAATATCCATTCTTGAACACTGTACTGCCATAGCTGCGGTGCCACATGCATGCACGCTGTGAGCAGCTAGCCGTGCGAGTCCAGCGCTCAGCTGTCTCATTCTGACAGATTGCTCGCAACGCAGGCTCGCCTCCGACGAATAGCTGCGCACCGCTGGTGCAGAAGCCACCACTGGTAAGCTCCGCGCGGTCTCAGTCACAGTCCGGGCGGCACCAAGTCAGCGTCACGGTGGTGGGCGCAACCCACCTGTGGAGCGATGGACATTGAGCCGCCCTCCACCTCGGAGCGAGAGCAGCAACAGCAGCCACAGCAGCAACAGCAGCAACAACAGAAAGTGTTCACGTGTCCACATCAAGACTGCGTAAGCCACGAGATCTTGCCAAAATAGGCTGGCTGGCTGGCCGGGCGAATCAGAAATGCAAAGCTCACACTCTTACGGTCGCTGCGGCTTGTCGCTTTGCAGAACAAGTCGTATGGGCGTGTCGAGCATCTGGTGAGACACAGCGTCTCTCATATTCATCACAAGCCGTACAGGTGCGAGGTACGTCCGAGTTCCCCAAGCCGCGCCACTCTTCCCCATGTCTGCAGCTTTCCGCGATACGCAAATCGTTTGGCCAACATCTGCTTCGCCTTTTCATATCTCTCATCATACAAAAATTCCGCCTGCATGCCTGTTTGCTTGCTCGGCTGTTGTGAGACAGCTCTGCAGCAAGGGTTTTGCCCGGAAAGATGTCCTGGTCCGGCACCAGAGAAGCCACTCTGCCAGCCAGTCCATCCCCCGCACATCGGAAAGACGAACCTCGGCACTTCAGAAAGTCAAACAGGCCTGTCTTGGGTTCGTAGGCGGTTTCATCAGCTCGCCTCAAGCTGCTTTTCATTGACGAATTGCCGTGTTCTTTTGACCACAGTTGTAAATCGGCCAAATCTCGATGTGATGGAGTACGTTTGTTTGAATATGCTGTTTGGGTCAATGTTCTGGTGTGCGCTCCAGTAGCGCACATATTCAAATAGCTACGCTAAGGCTGGCTTCGTGTCTTTCACTCTCTTCACAAAGCACAGAACAGCCCTTGCGCACACTGCATTTCGGCAAAGAAAGAGTGTATATACCCCGCAGGCAGGGAAGAAGCGCCAAGCCGTCAGAACAGCTCGTCGCGGAGTACCAGTGCTGCTCTTGAGGCAGCGCTTCAACAAGACTCGCGGCAGCACGAGGATGTCGATGCAATGGATCAGGATGACTTGGACATATCAACTACTGTCAGCCAAACAAACGGACTTTTGACATCAGCAAGAGGTGAAGGTAATGCAATCTCACACCATGGATCGTCCGACCAAGGAGTTCACCTGCTTTCCGTGCCGAGCAATCTCCCGAGTTCCAATGACCGAAGCATTGATTCCTCGTCTTCCAGCAAAACGCTTCTGGGCTTTGATTCGTCATCGAAAGACTTCTCACACGGCAACACAGGGATGGAGAACCAAGCTACTTTGGCCACACACCCCTCTTCCAGTCAGACTTTATTCACTGGTCTTGACTTCAATGGCCTTCTCTTTGGTCAGCCACTTCAGGCTCTAAGTCCGGCGTCTCATCTCACCTCTGAGCCCTCGGCCTATACCTTTGATTTCAACAATTGGATAACGGACGGTGATGATTACCTTTCTTCCTTTATACGATCTGTACAAGATCCATCGCCCAGTGCCGCTGTGCCTCAATCGACTCTTATGCCTAGCAGCATTGTCTGGCCTGAGATGCCATCTCAGAGCACCAGCCGGCCACATATTGAGCACAGCAACGTCGCGCAGCAACAGACTTTCTCTTCTCCCGAACCCAACCTCGCGCAGCTCTTGCGCAACGATGGCAGAACCTCTTCCGCACGTCCTGGTGGTCAGGAGCAGCGGCGCTTCGGCAGCGCTACGCTTTCCAACCAAAATGCTGCACCATCGGCCAACAGCGCTACTTCACTTACCGACTCTGTCGAGCACGCTGCACACATCACGGATGCTCTTTTGAGCTTGACAGCGCCTGTTGTTCTGGCGGAAGAGTCGAATTCTCCAGGCAGTCGCCCAGTCCCGCCCCTCAATCATGGCTTGCGAACTCGGGTATCGTCTCCAACGTTGCCCATACCAACAGCAAACACTGAATGGCCGACAGCCTGGGAGCCTTCCAAGATCGATGACTATCAGTCAGGAGATATCGATGTCGGCGAAGGTCAGTCTCGTCTAGTCTGCAGATATTTCTCGGCTTTGAGCGGGAAACAAAGCTAAGGCGGTTCTCCTGCGCAAATAGTGCATACGCATCAGAGAGACAGTACGCGTTTCTTCTCCTTCCGTCGGAGCAGCAGCAATGAGTAATGAGTCGTGCAGAATGCTGACGCCGATCTCTCGTAGCTAATATCCATAGCATCGAGGAAGTCGGGCGACTTGCCATTATGGAGCTACTCCGCTTTGCTGAATTTAAAGTTGAGACATACCACCGACTGTACGTGCGATTCGCCCGGATTTCGGTCCGAACCTTGGATCACTTCCTCGGTCTATACTTCAAACACATACATCCCTACATACCTTGGTGTCACCTGGCTACCTTTGAGCCAAGCAAAATTTCAGGTTTCCTCCTGGCGTCCATGATCGCTCTCGGCGCTCAGTACTCTGATGTCGGAGGCGCGAAACAATTCTCTCATGTTCTAGGAGACATCGTGCAGCGCGCTGTTGGCGAAGTTGTCACGAAAGACAATACTCTCAACCGCGAGCTACAGCTGTGGCAGGCTTTGATGCTCTGGAGCTTTTTCAAGGGCGCAGGCGTGAGAAGGTATGGAAACCCTGCCTCTATCAGAACGTAGTGTGGAGTTAATTGCGTTTGCACTAATGCCAGGCTCACCGAGCTCACGGACGTATTCAGAAATTCGTACACGGTAGCCTTTGACCGGATGTAAGCCTTCTCCGTCTTGGTCTAGTCCGTAGAGACCAGCTCGAAGTGCTTACCGCTGCTGAACACTGCTTTTCCAGGTACATCTTTGGAAATCGAAATCCTTTGCCGGCCGATGTACTCAACTCCGACATTCCACTTCAGCGTCGTTGGCAGCTCTGGAAAACCTGGGAAGGCCGCAAACGGACTGGCTTTGCGTGCTTCTTAGCGGACGGTGAGAACTTACTTGTTCCGTCACTAGAGTCAGAGCTGCCCGGGCTGAATCTGGAGAATCTTAAGCTGAATTTACGGTATTCCTAAATCGACCGAACCTGGTTGTCCCCAGAGAACTCAAGGCTTCTTTGCCTTGTTCTGACATCATCTGGGAAGCAGCAACTGCGCACGAGTGGGAGACTGCCACCTTGAGTCAGCCCGATTTTGGCGCTAGCAAGCCCTCTGCGTGCGACATCTTGGATTTCAGAGCACAGGCCAAACCATTACTCGCAAAAGCGCGACACTCAGCTTTCGCGTCGTCGGTCTTGTGAGTCTTGCGAATGACAAAGCTAAGCGACCACCTCGGCTGAACCGCGTCCATTTTATTCAAAAGGATACAATTGCTTCATCTATCAATGTAATGATTGCACGCAATCCACGGTCGTGCTCAACTGAATTGCCTTGTCTTGCTGCTCCTAGATGGAGTCTCCGCCAGTCCGGCGTGTTCTCCGCGCAGCTTCTGAAGACGGCACACTTGGATCTGAAGCGTGCGCTAGTGGGGGTCGGAGGAGGGGCAAACGAATTCGTCGTGGGACAAGATCTGAACCAGTCACAAGGCTGGACGTCGTTTGCCATAGTGAGTAAACTCATACATTTCTTTCGTTCGACAGGCCTAATCGCTGTTTGCTAGCTGTATCATCAAGCTTTCCTGTCGTTGAGGATTGCACCAGCGACACTGTTAGCTTTGGCTGGGAAGGACACTCCCGAAGAGGCTGAATATAGCCGACAAGAAGTCTGTCTTCTGGATGCGCCCGTCATCTTGCCTTCACTGCTGAGCTGAAAATGCATTATTGCTTGTTTCAGATCCTTCGGGGAATGCAAGCCAATCCTACGTCTCTCCGCGAAGTAGCCCTACATGCCGGTCAGTGCCTCCGTATCATCCGCGAAAGCAATCATGGCAGTCCAGTCGAGGTCTTTAGTCTCTTCTCCGCCACACTGGTGCTCTATGTCTTTTGCTTGGCTATTCAGGAGAAAATCTTTGGACCTGTGGAAGCCGACCAGAGTAATGATGTCATATCGCTCGATACTCCTTCCCCCTCGTATGTTTCCACCTCTTCCTCTCGTATGCTAGCCGACAGGTGCGCTGAATGGTCTCTTGTCAAATCTTGTGCAGAGCTGTCGAAGTAGGCTGGTCGCAATCAGAGAGCTTGTCCTGCAGTATTGCAGACTTCGAGCTGAGTACAAAGTCAGCCAAGATCGATGTGCTGCTGCATGGTGTAGCGATATACAGAAAAATGAAGGGTTGGGTGAGTCTGACCCCTGGCGTATTGGCGGAGCAAAAGCTTGAGACCGTGACTGATGAGGGAGCGATGTGATGGTAGGGTCTGGGTCTGGGTTTTTCAAGAATATTGCAGAATATGGCAGATAGGGAGCGCTTGTTTGATGCGACGTTGGCCAGTCAGACATACAACTGTGCCTGAAATTGTTATTGGTAATGCAGAAGCTGATGAAATAGACTGCCTTAGCTTGCGTGTCCATCAACATACAGACAGGAGCTTGTCTCGCGGTCCGGCCTCGGGTGATCGTTCTCGACTGAGATGGGAGCATCCCTTCCGAAGTGCAATAGCCTTGAGATGTGGTGGCTGTTTCGCTGCGATAACCCCTTAAGTAATGGCCAGGTGAACGTCACCGGCCATTCCGACATTGCCATTGCACCACACCTGGTGTCCGAGGAATTCGACAAGCATCGTAGCCATCTTGTGCCGTAGCCTTTAAAACGCAGAAGAGATACGCAGGTCGGCACAAGAAAAACTGATGTCCAAGCCCACTGGAAATACTGGCTTTTCAATACAAAGAATCAGGACTTGCGAAACACGATCAGCATGTCGAGGGCAAAAGCGGCAGCAAGCCATATATGGCGGCATTTGGCTGTAACCCACGCATAGCGACCATTGATAGACGGCCACCAAACTCACTTTCCCATGAAGTCCCGGACATAGTCACTAATGCCACGTATCCTTAGTCACCGCCATGGTCTTTTCGGATGTGTCAGGGGCAGTCTCGATATCTTGTCCGACTTCGAAATACCCCACAGCAGATGCCACGAGACTGCGCCTCCTTAAACTTGTTCGTTTTCTCTGGGCTGGAGAAGCGACCGAGAGAGATCAGCTTCGCAAGAGCACTATCAGGGAAAGCCTATCCCGTGGACCATTCTAAACTGACATCCAGCTAGAATTGTTTATTGACATCAAACGCAGGAGGATAAGAGCCTCGACCACGCCTGCATCGTGACGAGGACTTCTTATCGCCGATTCGACCAATTGTCTTTGGACGGAAAGATCACGGCAGTCCGTGCCAGTCTTGCGTTCGTAGAGGCCAGGCTGTTGGGAGACTGATCGCAAACGGAATTGAGCAGGACATAATTCAGGAAATCGATCCAAATGAAGGAGTCGTGCTCAGGCTTAAATCGTCGTAGGCAGCATCACCGCGTTGCATATACAGCGTGGGAAGCCACTGATGATCACTATCGAGTATAAGATCAGGCTCATAGCTCGTGCGGCTGTAGAAGCCTTTCCATTGCAAACAAACCGCTCGAGCCTCCTCGTACGTACAAATGCACAGCACCAGATCCGGCATTTAGCTCCCAAAGAAATGATTACTTGTGCCAGGCCGAGCGGTGTGGAGCATTATACCGCAGCACCATCATACCGCAGCACCCGCAGACGGTATCTTAGGCGCTGCTGCAGCATCCTGCTTGACCGGCTGCGCTTGCTGTCTCTCCATCCAGCCCTTGATACCAGGGTAGCTCATGTTATATCCAACAAATTGTTGAGCATTCAGGGCGACTTTGTCCTTGCCGTCGACCGGCATGGCTTGCTGTCTGGAGTAGGCTTGTATGAGACTTGCGCGCTCAATACGCGCATCAAACACGGTCTGTCGGCAAAAGTAAGAAGACTTCAGCTGTGGTGCTTGCATCGGTAAAGTATGGCCAAGCAATGCGTACCTGCAGGATCTTGTTGACATTCTCTAGAGTTGCGGGGCCGTTGAATTCCTCGAACAGAGTACCGATAGCCTCGGCGTCTTCGATGCTCTGGCCTGCTCCTTGGCCCTGATGTGGTAGCATCGCATGTGCAGCGTCCCCAATCAAAATTGCCCGGCCCTTGATCCTGGTATGCCAAGAAATTCAGCAGCTGACGCCCATGTTTCGCCATTCGGCAGGGTGACTCACCACGTTGGCAAAGGAGTCTGATCTCTCAGCTGATAGAGACCTGGCTTATCCACTCGACTATAGCGTGCGCAGTACTCAGTTAAGGACACTTTAGACCAAAGGACAAAAAGGGCTGATGGCACACCTTAGAGTTTTGGTCACCCACTCTGGGAAGCCTTGAAATGCAGCAACGAGATCCGCAGTATGGCCGTCTGCTTTCCAAGACTCTTTTGATTCCTCCTTCAGGTGAACTGAAAGAGTATCAGTATCGAAGCTATCACTAGCATCTCCACATCATCAAAAGGCCTACTATCTGGTGTAATTGCCACTCTACAATGCAATTGACGCTATATCAGCAAGTATCCGAAGGGAGGTACAAAGCGAGACGTACATATTGAGAATCGTCGCCATTCGGCAAGGGTACATGACCGTCCTCCTGTTGCCCTCAACAGTAATGATCATTGTGCTATTATCGACCGACAATATTTCCTTGACTTCTGGGATGTCTTGAAGATCTTCTGCGGGAATCTTAACAGGTCAAGCAGACAAGAAAACCCCAAATTAGCTCGCCACCCGCATTTTGGAACTTGTGGCATTTATGAAGCCACTTACCAAGCACCTGTAGGCAGAATGTCCGGAAGGTTGGGCTGCGATGTCCTTCCCTAGGACTGCTTCCCTTACTTTGGATTTAATGCTGATGAGAGCAACCTCAGACCTTATCTGACGCTGCTTCAGCTGCAGGCGCTTACCCGTCTGCACCAATGATTAGATCCCCCTCAAACACCTGACCTTCGGTAGTGGTGACCATGCCGCTGTTACAGTCCACGTCTGCAACCCTGCAAGCGGTCTTGATTACGGCCGGCACGCCAGGGCGACTGTTGTCTTCAGCGTAGTTCTTGAGTGCAGTGTGCAGGTCAACTCTATGCTGAAAAAGCCATGGCTATATTTGACTTCCATTAGCCGTGTTGCCTTCAACCCATAGCAAGCGGCATAAAAACGTACAGCGCCAAATGCCTTCTCGGTATCCAAGGGAACACGGACACTGTGGCCTGAGAGCTGAACGCGATTCGTGTCAGGAAAAATTGCCGTCCCAAGTGCCGCAACTGGACCCACATTGTTCTCGACATAATTCCGGCAGACTGTCGCGCGTGCTTCCTTTTGTATGTCGAGACCCCATCTTTTGATGAGCCTACCGATGAGGATCCACGATTAGATGCCACGAGTTCACCTTGCCCGCATGGCTTAACCTACTTGGTTGCGTTGGGCGCGAGGCTGAAGAAAGGCAATCGTGCCGCGTCAGATTGCTTCGGTGCAAGCAAGCGTCCGCCATGAAGGCTCAAGCCAGCGAGCGCTCAGACTCACTGAATTGCTGCACCAACTTCTTCCTTGCTCGAACTCGATTCCAAAACGATTACTTCGCGTCCCTCGGCCCGCACGGCAATCGCGGCTGCTAGTCCAGCAATGCCAGCACCGACCACGATGACGCGCAGTCCGCTCGCATTAGTAGCTTGAGTGTTCGACATGGCCGCTGTGGTAGTACGTGCAGTCGACTATTTCGTTACTTGATTACAGCAGAGGAGCTTCGGAAGGTCGGTCATTGCGACGACTTGGGTACACCGGAATATCCCACACAGCCGATGCTTTCCTCGGAGCACGTGCATCATTCTGTTCACCCAACCACTGCAGCGGAACGGCTTCTTCCGACTGTGGCGCGGGGCTTTCCGCTAATACAAGAGGCTGTGTTGATCAAATATAGGATGCACCCCTATCAGAATACAAGGGGCACCGCATGCTGGTTCTTTAGATCACGTTTTGAGTCCCGTCCGACCAGATGGAAATCTGGCAAAGAGAGCCAGTGCTTCCGGGTTGGAGATTCCGCTCGTATTGATGCTTAGTATGTCTGCACCATTGATGAGCTTCTTGACGGCCACTTCAAGCTTTTTGCCTGTCACAGTCAGCTGGAAAAGAAAGTATTAAACCTCGCAAGACGACAATGTTAGAAAACAAAAGGGCTCACGGGAATAGCTGGACACTCTAGCATTAGAGAAGGTACGTGTCGCCGCGATAGCCCATCCGTGATCTTCTTCCGTATCTTCTCCTGCAGCTCGGCATCGAGACCGTTACCTGCTGAGCACTTGACGAACAGTATGCTGAGCGACTTTCATTAGTATGCGACTGGCTTGATAAGGTATAAGCGAACTTCGCTCTCACACTTGCTCATCCTCGTCGGGTGTCTTCTGTCCGACAGCGATGCAATCTTCGATTCTGTTCAAGGACAGAAATGTTCAGCTTGATTGCGAACAAGCCCAGCATATATAGCTACTCAGACTCACTCGGGCAGCCTGTCGAGAATTCGATACAGCTCTGCACTGCCAAAACGTACACCTTGGGGATTCAACACGCCGTCGGTCCGACCATGCATCCTGACACCCCGATCGGAGCCAATCTCCACTGAGGCAAAGGTAGCATTATCAGGTCGGCTCTGGCAGGCACAATGCTATACTGTACTTACTACAATCAGCATGATACCAGACCGTTCGGCTTGAATAGCGGTTGAAGTAGGTAGCTCTGAAGCGAGTCATCGCAGCATCGTCTCCAAGGAAACCCAAGGGCATGGTGGGAACGGGTTTTGCGATGACCAGATCGCCTATACCTTGTCCATTGGCAATCGGGCTGCCTTGATCATCGCAGGCTTCGATGGCGAAGCCAAGATAAGCGCCTTGCAGCACGCCAGCTGATATTGGCAAAACCGGAATAGCGCCAATGGCAACCCCGCAGATGTCGGTACCGCCTGCTCATGCAGTCCTAGTTCAGTCACGGAGCACTGAGTTAGTGGAGCAAACAGTCTTTACCTGTTCCGTTGGCTATGTATACCTGCTTGATATTGTCGCGTATGTACATGTATAGTTCAGAGGTTAAGGGGGAGCCAGCGCTGAAGATGGACTTGAGGTGTGACAAGCTGTATGTCTCTTTGGGCTTCAGCCGATCTTGATACAGTATTTGCAGATAGCGAGGAGATACACTGAGATTTGTCACGCTAGAGGTGCTCTCGCGTCAGCTGGCTGGTAGTATGACACATAATAGACAACTCACTTGTGAGCGTCCACGAGGTCAAAAAGGATAGTTTTGTTGGATCGCAGGATGGGACTCCCGTCGTATAACACGATGGTCATACCCAGACAAAGATGGTTGACCATCTGATTATACATCATCCATCCAGTTGTGGTCGCCTGCAAATGGACGTCTCTGCTAGTAGTGCTGAGATCGAAGATGTTGTGGAAATAGCCAGCGTGTTTCATAGCGAAGATCATGCCAAGCTGATTATGCACGATTGCTTTTGGTGCGCCAGCTATGGAGAACGAGGAAGTCAGCAGGCTTTCTGACAAGAGAGACGGAATCTTGATCATGCTTACTGGTACCACTGGAATAGAGAACCCAGAGAGGTGCATTGCCAGAACCACGCCAGAAGTCTATTTCAGAACTTGATCCTAGACTATCTGGGTAGGCGATTGAGTTGACGCCCTCGAATTTTGGTAGCGCTGAAGCGGGCCTTCTGTCCTGTTCAAGCTGACCGACAAGGATGACGTGTTCGAGGCCATACGGTTGCAAGGCAGGGACAATAGTATCGAGTTTTGAAAGGACGGAATGTATTTTGCCAGCAGCGCGATATCGGTCGACAGTCAACAGCACTTTTGGCCGGAACTATGGAGAGTCTATTTCAGCTTTCCATGCATCATACTGGTGTATAGGCTCGCCAAGGTTGAACATACTTGAGTGAATCGGTCGAGAACAGCATTTGCGCCAAATTCGGGCGGCGTGCTGGACCAGACTGCGCCAACTGCAGATGTTGCAAGAAGGAACACCACAGCTTCGGCATTGTTGCAAGTATAAACGCCCACACTGTCTCCTGGACCGACGCCCAAAGCTTTCAAAGTGGCGACAGCCATCGAGACCTCGTCGTACAAGTCCTGGAAGGACAGCTTGCGGATGAATGAGCCAGACAAGGGGTTTGCCCTGCAAGCGTGTTCATTGGGCTCGTTGCAAGCGATAACCGCCGTACGCTCGCTTGATCGTGCGAATGGATGTGCTAGCAGCATGTTTTCTGCCCAATTCACACGCACCCCGTTCATGGTGTCCTTTGTCTCATGTATTGGTCGACTTGCATCAAAGACCTGGCGACGTAAACGCGGTGAGCCCACAGTCGTGTACAGAGGTGTCGTGTGTGCACTCTCTGCTCACTGTGCCTTGGCCTTTGTCACCGAGGATGCCTGTAAAGTCCCAGACCGCTGACCAGAAGGCATTGATTTCGCTAGGACTCCCAGTGCTCCATGCGTGCAGAGCCCAGTAGTCTTGCAGATCCAGGCCATGACGTGCGTTGACGAAGTGCCGGAAGCGTGTCACTGGGGCTTGATCAATCTGCTCTGGGGAGGGCTGCCAGAAAGCTCCTTCATAGCCAGCTGTTGAGCTCGAGTCTGAGTTACCACCAGCGGCGTCCATTTCGATAACAAAGGCGAAATGATGGGAAAGTGAAGCTGCACTGGGATTTTTTGCTTCCTGTCCGCCACGCTAACTGCGTATCATACTTTCAGCCCTGTTTTGACACGCGGCTGATCAACAGCGTTTCGCTCCGCCTGGACTAGACAGCCACCCACAAAGCCGAGCTTCACTAAAGGCCGATCGCTGGTTAGAGCAGCTGAGGTACCTTCGACGTGCGACCAAGCTACTGTATCATTGCAGTCCGGAGCTAAAGTAGATATCGACAACAACCTAAAAGCATCTTGTTAGGATGCATGGAAACGACTTGTAGGCAAAGCACAACTTGCACCACTATTAAAACCCTATTGTTCGAATGGGGAACTGAATAAGCCTATTCCCAATCTCCAAACTGGAATTGCGTGTTTGCCATATTGATCAGCTCCCAGCATTCGGCTTGCACGGTGTTTTTTGTATTGATGTCCTCCTCGTCACCAGCAGCGCCGGCGACGAAAAGTGCTGGCGCCCAGTGGTCATCTTCGGAGAAACAGGGTGAGTCGAATGTCACGATACTTTTTGCAATGTGCTCACCTGTACCATGCGCGTCGCGATACAAAGGATGACGCATCAATCGCATAGCTGCCTTTCGCAAAGCGGGTCCCTTGTAGCGTATGTTATCAGAGTGACTACTGGCATAGCGGGGCAGGACTACACATACTGTGTTTTTGGTCAAGGCGTCCTCTGCAATCGTTCGGAAATCGAGTGCGAATTCTGCAGGAGGGACATCTTGTGCGAAATTGTCGCGATGGATTACGATCTGAGGGGGGAAATGGTTCTCAGCTAGTGCCGGCATGACGGGCCAGAGTCCTGAAGGGGTACGTACATTCGACCCTGAGTGACAAGGGTCTTTCAGTTAGAGTCGGCTCATTGTGTGTTACAAGCTGCTCCACTCACACTTATTCCTGTATAGGTTGTGGACTGTCCCGCCGGTGCCAATTAAAACTATGTCTTCGTATCGCAGCTGGCGACAGGCCGCGCCGACATCGATGAGCTGCCCGCCCACACATGTACTTCAGTCGACGCTCCGCCCTCTCACAAGCAAAGGTGCTCTCGACTCACCTTCCAAGGCTCGTAATAAGCATTGGTAGAAATCAGCGTGCTCGGTAAACTTGGTCCTTTGTCTCCGAACATCCACCGCATAACGAGGAAAGTATCGTGGACCCATTCGACATTCGGATTTAGCTTTGCAACGAGGCCTCTCGACTCCATGAGAGTCTTGACCCGCTCTGCTAGTTCGGGGGAGGGTGTGATCTCAAAGTCTTCGTACTGCAAGTAGTGTCCCTCTCTCAGTCTACAAACAGGATTGGCATGTTTCGCTTGGCAGATGCTTCGCACCTTGACAGGATCTACCCATCCGACAGGCTGTAATGGGTCGGATCATTGTAGAAGCAATCGATGTGGTAGTGAGTGGTCGATGCGCAGACAAATAGATGGGGAAGCTCGTGCTTCACCTGTTTGACCGGAGGTACGGGATTCGAAGCAATCTGCGGTGATTGTTTATGTCTGCAATCAGATTTGCTGCTCATCTGTCGAAGGAAGCAATGCATACCGACCTCGAAGCCTTCGCCTGAGCATTCCCAGTGTGCTCCCATCCACACGATACCTTTCACACCGCGTCGCATGAATTCCTTGCCCAGCGATTGCCAGAACTCTGCCGGCTTGCTGTCTTCGCCGAGCATCATGGTAGAGCCATGGCTCATAAAGAAAACGGGCCTGACGATTCATATGCAGCAACAATGTTAGCCCTACCACTACCGCTTCCCGTCTCCGCTAAGCGAGAGGAGTAGCAGCAGCATATGGCGCTCACGTCGGATACTTGGTCATCGTGACGGGGACGAAAGCGCGATGTCGAAGGTAGCTGCGGTGAGCTTCGAGTGTATGAAATCGTTGACTGATACGTCGCAAGCCCTGTGAATTGCTACCGCGAAAATGGTTCCTCGCTGCTCTCTAAAGCTCTCGCCACCACGGCCGGGTGCAGGGGTTTCACCGCACGGCTGGGTGGCTCCGCGGTCTGGTGGGGACTGGAGACGCGAATAGATCTAGAGGTGATATCCGACAAGGCAGCGGTCTCGAGCTGATCTGCAGAGACCTTCCAGAATTCAAGTCGATTCCGAGGTCACCCTGTAGCATCCAGCTTCCTCGCAACTTGACGAGGGGATATCGGCGTAGCACCATCATGGCTCACGCCAGGACGCAGACGATTGCTCGCCCTGCGGCCGAGTTCACAGGCTCCTTGCGAGTCGCCGCAGCCAAGCTGGTCGATGAGCATTCTGCGCGCGAGCAGAGTCACAAGACGGAATCGGTGGGCGCCGCCACCTCCGAGAAGGCGCAGAAGGAGGCGGCCGAAGCAGCAAGAATAGCACAGCTTCCGAATCCAGGCAAGTGCGGTTAGACTTCTTGCAGGGCAAGCTGCTTCTCCTTGTCTCATTCTTACAGTGTTTCCCCTTCCATTGGTCTCCGGCTTCTTCAGACTGGTGGCCGACAACGAGAGCTGTGCCACCTTACCGTCCCATCAACTCGCAACTGGACCACGAAAGCAGGTGAGTGCTGCGCTCGTTACTTGCATCGGTCCCCTGGCACAGTCTCATGATGTCCAAAAAGTTTCTGACATGATTCTTCTACGATAGGCCCTTTGGACGTTCTGGACCAGAGAGGGTCTTCGTCACCCTCATGCTGGGTGGTGTTTGGCTTCAAGCTGTTGTGCGAACCGCATGGCAGTACGCCGGCTCTCCTGGCAGATCATACTTTGTCTACGATGTCGGGGGTATGTACTGAGGGAACAAATCTAGAGCCAGTGTTATGTACTTCGTATCCCTGCCTTCTGAATCAGTCGATTAATCCTCGACGAATGCTATTGTGTACGTTGTCATGGAACGATCCCTCAAGAAGCTTTCCCCACCTCGAGATATGCGCATTTGATGGCTTGCTCGGGGTTTTGCCCGTGCATACAAATGAGAGCGCCGCTCAGCTAACGAAGATGAACATGCAATTGAAACGAGCATCCGTCCTCCAGTCACTTTTTGCAGACGAATGGGCTTGATTTATTTCCCTCGTGCGCGATGGTCGATGACTGTGAGGTTCACTCAAGCGGTGCTAATGGCTACTGCCAAGTTAGGCCATTTCAAAGTTCGAAATCAACATCTACTGTATGTTCGCTTGTGTCTCAGAACTTAGAGGCAACCTGTGGAGTCTAATGAGTGCAAGAGACGGGAGTTGGCGGCAGTCTCCTTGACGCCACTTCAGCTTCCCTATTACCTTCTTCGTCCTCGTCTTCCGTCTCATCAAGCTCTTGAAGGGCAGAATCAAGAAAGCTTATTTGCCGACAGTAAAAATTCTTTAGACGACCGCAATCACCCTATGGTCTTAGCGCACAAATCTGCCTTTTTTGAAGTCAACTGGGTTGCAAACATGCTCTATCTCGTGGTCTTGAACTTCCACACGCTCCTACTTCTACAAAATGTTTTGAATGCAGACATTGAGCGGCGACGAGATATCCCGGTTGCGCTTGACATAGAAATCGATGACCTTCTGTCCGGTGGCCGCAATGTCGTCCGATGTCATCTTATAGTGCTTGTATACCGCCTCGTACTTGCCGCTTGCTCCGAATGTACTATTCCAATTTAAAGAGAAATCCGGGATCCGGGAGAAAAAGAGAAGCCGAGGGGAGAAAGAGAGGGAAAGAGCGGGGGGGGGGGGGGGGGGGGAAGGGGCCAAGAAGAAGAGGTTGTTTTAGACGACACCAACCAAC